>JAJGRX010001244.1:0-88204 GCA_025461125.1 Carex kokanica
TCAGTGTTTTATACAAATTCTGGACCATCAAAATTCTACCTATCTAAGAAAATAGTAAAAAAATTCGAAAAAATATAAATTTAGTTTGCAAGTATATATTCATATGGATATCACATTGAACGGTTCGGATCGACCGTTAGGATTTTAAAAAGTACCATATTGAGCCGTAGTACACTAGCCATAGTACACTAGCCGAAGTACCATAGCCTCACTCTTGTTTTTTTCTTGCAGTGGATGGTAGGTGAATTTATGTGTATGTTGTGTGTTTGTGTTTAGGTCTATTAACCTTACATAGGGTGCATGCAGAATTTATCAACAAACAGTTTGCAGGAAATCATTAAAATGTAGTTTTTCACGATTTTTTTTATAATCCATAATGAAAAAAAACGAATTTTAGGGAACCAACTTGATTGTGTTTTTTTTTTTTTTTTTTACAAAAACCATAAGTACCGAATAGGCAATTCGGTACCTTCCATTTACGTCCAAGAGATACCGAATAGGCTATTCGGTACCACCCAGTTTTACCTTTTTATTTGACAGTGGCCACAGATCCATGTACCGAATAGGCTATTCGGTCCCAACCCGAATTGGCCACAAAAAATAGGCTCTTCCATGGATGTTAAAAATGGCAGCCGAAAACATAAAAAAATAAAAAACCCTGTACCGAATAGCCTATTCGGTACAGGGCTATTCCACCAAAGGCCACACGGTTAACTGCAAAAAAATTGTGAAACTAAGAGGTACCGAATAGGCTATTCGGTACCCTTTGGACGTAAATGGGAGGTACCAAATAGCCTATTCGGTACTTATGGTTTTTGTTAAAAAAAAAAAAAACTAATCAAGTTGGTTCCCTAAAATTCGTTTTTTTTTTTAATTATGGTTTGTAAAAAAAAAATCCCTTTATCACTATCCAGTGTAATGAGTTAGATGTTATTGATGTTATTTTTGTCAACTTTAGATGCTAGAGTAATAAAAAAAAAAATTATTTTGAACTAACAGGAGGGCCAAGTGGAACTTTCAAAGCAAATTTCAATCATCAGGCCTGGGTGTCTGGCCCACCATTTTCTCTGTCATTTAGTAAGAATATGATGAGTAGAACTAAGGTGTTCTTAAGCTCACCAAGCTCCTTTGTGAGCTTAACTCAAAAACCTATTGGATTGACTTCAAACGACACATCCAAACCATTGAAACCGTTCTACTTCACGAGTGATGCATTTACATGTCAAATTTATAATTTTTCGAACTAGTTTAGTATAAAGTCAAGCGGTCAAAAAATGATGAAAAATGAACTTATAAATCATCTTTTTTTTACCACTTGACTTCATACTAAATTAGTTCAAAAATTTAAAAATTTGACATGTAAATGCATCACTCATGAAGTAGATCGGTTTCAACGGTTTGGATGCATCGTTTGAAGTCAATCCGATAGGTTTTTGAGTTAAGCTCACAAAGAGACTTGGTGAGCTTAAGAACACCTTAGTTCTACTCGAATATGATTATGAAACTCTGGCAAAAACCTAACAAACAGTGAGTATCAATAATGAGCTCCTACAAGTCTCCAACTTAACCATTTTGTATTTAGTAATTAGATTTCTTTGCCCCCAAATTTAGAAAGTGAGGTAGTAATGACAACTTACTCTTTCATTTTTTATATCAGCTGAGCACTAAGGTCCCAGAAGGATAAACATCTCAAATTTAGGAAATATTTATCTACAAAATAATAATTATATTTTGTTCTCCATTAAAACCTCCTGCGAATTACTGTTTTACTTGTATAGATCCGCCTAGTATCCCTCAAAAGCAACATATCTAACCAACTCAGAGACATTTTGCAATTACTGCGAATTACTGTTTTATTCTCCAGTGGAACCTTGCCATGATAAACTCTACACAAGTCTACAAAAGCGATCAAACACTTCAAAAACAACTTTTTACCAAAGATAACTCCAACTAAATCTCCCAATTCAGCTCAGGACTAAACTTCAAATTAATCCAACTAATGGATCAAAATCGCTTATTTACCTGTTCAAAGACACCTCTCTTAGCGAGCTCCTCCCAGAAACGAAGGAGGCCAAGAGCAACCCCTGAAGCGAGCGCCGACACGCCTATATCGTGTAAGAGTGTGCTCTCCGGCAAAACGGCGGCCATGATGGGTCTCCGACGGAGGCGGACTCCAGCTCGGGCGAACCGGGAAGAGGGAAGAGGAGAGGTGAGAGAGAGGGAGGAGAAAGGAAAGGAGCGTAGAGGAGAGAGGTGAAGAGAGGAGTAAACGAGATGAGTAACCATTTCCACATGTCTCGCTAATTTTCTTTGGTCCCGGAAGAGAGTCAATGATAGAGAGAGAGAAAAACAATATATAAAAAATGAAATATTTCTTTTTGAGAAATTTAAATATAAACTTATCATAACTTCTTCCTATCAAAACTCTAAAATTAGTTATTTCCCTATTAAAATATAACTATATTATAAATGAGGAGGGTTCAAATGCCTCCATTTTTTGTGCCTCCACCATGTCTCTATTTTTAAAAACTTTAATAACTCAAAATTTAAAACTTAGAAGTCAAAATAAAACTGTTGGATATGATCTACATCATTTTATCTATGTGCTCATAAAAAATTATCACATTTTGATTTTGTTTTTATGTGAATCAATAAGTTGAAAAATCAATGTCTATAAATTATCCACATTAGTACGTTTTTTACAAGCTCTTGATGACAACCAAAACAAAATTGAAATGTCATAATTTTTTATACGTGCATGGATAAAATGATGTAGATCATATCCAACGGTTTTATTTTGACTTTTAAGTTTTAAATTTTGAGTTATTAAAGTTTTTAAAAATAGAGGCATGAAAAATGGAGGCATTTGAACCCTCATTATAAATATACCCATTTCTTATTTTTTCACTAAACAAATATAAATTAAATATAATTAATAGTTAAAATATAACTATATTATAAATATACCCATTTCTTATTTCCCTATTAAACTCTCCCCTTCCACCAAAGTTCTTCCTTAAAACTTTTTGTTAAGTCCTTTCCTTTCCTGCACGGCTGCACCTTCTGCTCAGTTCTTCCCTGAACTTTTCGTCAACCTTCTGGTAATTACCATGTCGCAGACTCAGCAGTCATATTCTGGTAAAAGCTATTTCACAGAACAAAAGTTTAGCAAAAGCTGATCGACTAGCCTAGGAATTGGCAGCTTCTATCTCTGATTCGAAATGGCATTCTTCAATAACGAAGCACCCTGATTTGGTAGAGGTGTTGCTTCCTCCGTTGAAAGAAAGCGGATCTAGTGACAGATTAAGGAGGGAAATCTATCTTAGAGCGGTACTGTAAAGGCTTTCAAATGAACTTTTTTATTTCCTCTCATCCGAAGCTTCCAATTCATCATTCATTTAATTCAGTTTACTAAAGAGTAAGATAAGGCATTTCTGTTAACTTGCTACCTTGATATTCAACTTGATGAAACCGCATATTTGTTACACTAGTGTGTTTAAAGATCCAACTTTTTTTTTAATGTTGTCTTGGTATTATCTCGTTTATTTAATATATTTTTACGGTAATAATGTACATGAGAATTAGTTGTTCATACTATGTGGAAAATTTTAGGTCAAGTGGTAATATCAAATAACTACAATACATATTTCAGGAAAGTGTCTCTGATGCGCATGTGAAATGTAAAACTGAACAAGAAATAACAGCCTAATTATAGTACATAAGAATTAATAAAGTCGAGCATAGCAAATAACTGAAATGAGTATAAAATGTGTACATTAATTTACAGTAATCTAAATGGAGGATGTTGTGAAGATGGAGCTCTAAATATCAATCTTGCAGCCGCTAATAAAGCACCAAAATTGAATAAAGAATCTAATGATTAGTAAGATGTAACTACAAATATACCATTTCCAACTTGATGTGTGATCCCTCCACATTGTATTTCCAGTACCAGGACCCGCTATCCACCAATTTAGTAGGAATCGGTTCCAAACTAATGGAAAAACCTAAGGGAACAAGAAATAAACATTTAAAAAAGATTTAAATTTCATGATAATATAGATGTTCTTTGCAAATTGCATGGAAATTAATTATCAAGCATACCGGATTCTTTGTTATCCCTGTATAGGCACATTCTATAACCATCTGGAACTTCAAATACATGGTCACCCTAAAAAAAATATATATATATAAAATACAAATATATATAAGAATGAAGAGATTTCTAAATAAAAATATTGAATTTAATTTAAATAGGAGCCATTCAGACCTCTAATGTAACATCTGAAGCTTCAAATTCAGCATTCCCATGAAGAATGATTTTTAATGATTCAAATCTCTCAACTTCATTCTTCCAGTAAACATTTTTAGGAGAATTCCAGTTCAATCCTTGTTCCTGACCTTCAACCTTTTGCAGCTTACATTTGCCGCATCTTTGGGCAAAAAAAAAACAAAAAAGAGAAAGAAAAACGATGATTCATCATTGAAAAGAGAGAAATTTTGAAGTATAAATTTGGTGCTTGATAAATAAAAAGATAGCAAGTACCTTGTGCCATAATGAAGAATTTGTTCATCATTGTTGCTCTTTGCAATTGAACCCATGACATTGTTAGAATGAACAAGCAGGCTCCCCTCCAACTACATTTCAGGAAATATTTGAGACTGCTATTAATATGACTTGTATGATAACCAGTTATTAAAAGCTCCTGGCCTATGATGAATTTTAAAAATTTAAAAGGATATGTATTCAATAAGAATCATTATTTAGCTACCTCGACATCACTCCAGAAAAATTCAGCAATCTCCAATTGTAATTCTGACCCCTCAGTAATGGAGCCGCCCACAAACTACAGTCAATTTGAAGTTTAAGAAATATGAAAATTATGCACCTATTGTGAATAATTACATTAGTTAATGCACAACTTTTGGGAACAGAAACAATAAACAACACCTTTTGCCTAATAATTTCCCATAATGGACCTAAAGCAGGATGAAGAAATATAAGAAAAGGAGGTCGAAATTTTAAGTAGTGGCTGTTTTCTTTGACCTGAAAATAAAAACACAAGTCAAACACCATGAGGAAAATATGAGATAAAAAGACACATTAAAATAAGTAATAATAATTTTTTTCTTACCTTGGGAAGGTTTACATTAGAACCAGACAAAATGTCATAGGCATTGCGCATAACATCTAAAAGAGAACCCTCTGGTGTCTGCAGCTCGAGAATATTTGATTACACTTTATGAGAAGTAAGCACGAAAGAGGATTAATTTAGTACCTGAAACAGTTCTTAGTGAATGAAACCTAAAAGTGCTAACCTGGTGCAGTGATTTATCCTCTGGTTTTCTTTTTTTCTTGGCAGATGAGGTGACCCGTTTCCTTTCATTGTACACCATAAATGTATCAAGTCCACCTTTTAGAGAGAGTGAGGAGATTAGATTTGTTCGAAAAGTTCAGTTTTCATTTTCACACTCTTTTTAGTACAACAAGCTTCTAACAAAAGATACAACTAACATACTTTCAATTCCAGCATTGCAGCGAGAGCTATACTTATTTATAAAGTGGTCAGCAATGTTTTGCATTGTGCACTCTAACCTCCCGCCTGAAGCACTACAAAGTTTGAAGAAACATAGAAACAAATATAAGTTGTATTACAGACATTCCTTGCGAATTGGGATCAGCTTTTGAAAATTGGACCAACAATGGGAATGTATATACCTACACTCGAACCCAAGATGATCCATGTAAGATATTTTCTTTTTCAAATTTAACACCATTCCTGGCAAGCAAGATGCATTATGGCTTGACCCCACTCCCTCAGCTGCTCGCAAGTCAACATAGAGGATGTTTGTATTTGCCGGGTAGTTCACTTGCAAGCTATAAGATATGATTCAGAGATATTCAAAGCAACAAGACTGGAACCTTTTTATTATTGACAATTTTTTTTCTATAACAAGCACAATGTTTGATTTTACAATAAAACTACCTCCTGTGAGAAATGGAAGAGTCAATGATGCCATATTTCTCAAATTCAGTATACTCAATACATGATATTCCATACTCCCAATGCCCATTAGAGCTTTTCTTTTCAATAAGAACATTTATTCCTTCCGTTGCTCCACTGCTCCTAGCACATGATGCGAAACCTAATTTCTGATGCACGGTATAAATAGACAACAATAAATCAATAAGTGATAGTTTTGTCAATAACTGAATAATTGGTGGGATAGACAGGAAATAACAAGAATTTTTAAGTTCAGAAAATTGGAAGGAGACAGAGACAGAGATGGAGATAGAAGACAAACAGAGAGAGAGAGAGAGGACAAAGTAGTACCTTCTTATGGCGCAGACCTAATCCAGCCAAGGCCAAAAGCGTCAAATCAGTAGCTGCGACAACATTACTGCAAATTTCAAGGACACCAAACGATTTTAATTTCCAAATTTTTATGACCAAATTTGATGTTTAGCATTTATTTGGTGTTTTATAACATCAATATGCAATTCAACAAAGCAAATAGGAGTATTCATTCAGTCAGTTCCAGTTCACAAACAAGCATAAATTTCTCTTCAGTTTGCAAAATGCAATCTGAGCCAAACTGAGTAGGACTAAAACAAACAGAATATGCTAACTAAAATTTGGTATCTCAAATTTCGCTGAATTGAGTTACAAAAATATGGTTCAATAATATATATTACACTTTTAGTATCGTCATTTATGCCGCTGCAACTGAACCACTTGGTGATAGTTTGGCCTATGTGATTGGTTCTTCTTATTTAATTTTGTTATCAAAACTGGACAAATACATACTACTATAGCTTTTCAACCAAACAGTAAACAATAAAAAGAAACATCTTGATTGAATTCAATTCAGTTACATTCGACATCGAAAAATTGAACCCGATGAAAAATTTATCCAGAAAACAAAAATCAAGAAGAAAGAAAAAATGGTAAAATAAAAATGAAAAATACCTGACTTGTCTCACTGTGGCGCCTTTTCTGCCATGATCATAGAACCATTTGAAGACACCTTTATCATGTGCGAGTTTCCAAATAGCACCATGACCACCGGGCTTGCACACCGGGAAAAGAGATCTTGACACCAACCACTTTCCATCTTCAGCCAACACAACTGGCACCAAAGGCTATGGAAAATAAATGGTAATTTAAAAGCCAAGAGAAAAGGTTGGTGTGAAATCATTACCATTCTTTTAAGAAAGATGGCTTAATTTTCAATAATATTGGTTCACAAGGCCAAGGATTTCATAACATAGGCCAGTGGCACCAGGTGAATACAGGATTGTATCAGCAGTGTACGAGAAATGACTTTTCTTGTTCCGACTCTTTAATGCATGGTAGTTGGCTGTGCTATCAGAGGATCTCTATTTATATTAGGGAGTACTTTTTCTCTATTTTTTATCCTATTTTTATTGCCCGAGTATTGGTGGTTCTTTTCTATTTTATATTAGGAAGTACTTCTTCTCTATTTTAATTCCTTAGACTCACAGCAATTTAAAATAATTTGTTTAAGTAAATTTGCAAACAGTATTACAGACAAAAAAGGTATACCTGCTACTCTTTGTTGTTAAGTGAAATATTGAACAATATATAATACCTGTTCAAAAAGCTGAAAATTCTGACGACCTCTACCAAACCAGGCGAGTCGCTCACACAATGCAAGTATATGCTTATGATTGTTCTTTACCGAACTAGTCATTATTGCTACTGGAGTCGTGCACTGTTTTCCGAATATTTTATAGTAGAGAAACTCTCTAGCCTGTAAAATTATACATTTTTATTCCTCAAGGAACAACAGTAATGATTAATGTAACTGGGAAAAGAATCAAGATGCTGCTGAAGACTAAGGTTATACAAGGAATTTAAGAACTGATTAGAACATAGCGGTTGCCAGTTCTGCCAAACTAGGCAACTATAAGCCTCAGTTAACTCCCAGTTGGAAAAAAAAGCTTCAATTAAGATTAATTTTCCCTGACCTTGATCCAAATTAGCCTTCATTTATTTCCCCTTCAACTAAGAAGAAGAACAAAGAGAGGCTTTTGATCAACTTGGACAGCACTGCACTGAAGCAGTCCCATTTCTTAAATTCTAGTCCTTCGCTTTTATTCAAAAGACGTACAACAGCAAAAGACCACAAGGGGCAGTTTACCTGAAGATCTCTAATTAGGCCCTCTAACAAAGTTCTTCCACAGTAGGGTAGCAATGCTGCAGGAAGGCATTCACCGGTGTCTGGATTGACCAGACCAAGGCGGTCACCAGCCCCGCCAATCGGATAGATCTCACCCAGTTCTGGCAAACCCTAGAAACTAGAATAATTATATTTAGTTGCAACTTATCCTGTATACATATATATTTCGCAAGCCTCGGCTATCTGCTGGTAAAGAATATTCTCATTCCAATATCTAACCAAAGAATTTCAGTACCATTACAAAATGAGCTCATTCTAGTTTGTAAAAACCACTAATCTGCCTTCTGGGCATTGTCCAACGGGTTGAGCATTTAAAATACCAAATTAGTTTTGCAACGCCGTTCAGTGTGCTATTTTAAAAAACACTAATCTGCGAATTGGACAATGTCACCTCTAAATTTTGAGTTCAAAGTGGCTAATTACTGAAAATTTGATCCAAAGCTACAATCTACACCACTATTGGGTGAAACGCTTATTAACTAATAAATGAATAAGTATATAAAGAAGTTAGTGGGAAACAATGTTAAAACAACTGTGGAATTGCATATTAATAATCCACAAAATATTTAGAAGTCTCCTTCGCGTAATAGACCAATTTGTTAACATACCACGAAACCATTTCTTATTAACACAATGACACCGAGCCCTTATTCCAGCCAACGCTACTGAATCCACAATTTGTCTGGTAATTTTAATACCAACAATTAAAATGTTATTTCTTTTACTTGCTGCACCAAAAAGTAAATCACAAGCTTCTGATAAAAACGAGCAGTTTTAGCGAGATTTGTAATATTTTTACCTCTACATTTGTTTGCGCTTTGGAAGGATATAAGGAGTTGGGACAAAATTATATCCCTTAGGAACCGCACCGTGCACCTTTGGATGCATACAGCTCAAAAAAAAAAAAAATCATTGTGTTGATTCTAGCTTAATTTTTTCTTCTTTTTAACATGTTTTTATTTACTGAGGGTTCTTTTCCTCTAAATATAAATATGTTTTGACTCCTTTTCTTAAAAAAGAAGAAGAATTTACTGAACATATTGAACTAATCTCTCATTGATATATTGTTTCATCGATATTCAAATCACGTTGTCATTTTCTTGTTCTTTAATGAGTCCTTTTAGTAACAATGATATATTTTTTTAACTCAGCCTGGACACATACACACTTATGTCATTCATTCACTTGTTATCTCTTGTTAAATTTCCTGAACTTTTCGTTATATATTATATAAAAAATGGAATTTACTGTCCTGAGTTTACTGATAATAGATGGCAGTCAGGACCTTCTTGTGTCTTCAAAGAAACAGAAGAGAACTAGTATATTGTGACATATCATCTCGAAAATCTAAATAAACATGAACTAATTATACAGGAAATTGCAAAGTTATGTCAGCTAACCTCAATTCCCCACAGAGCTGCTTGAGATGCTTGATCAGGGCTTTCTAACAGATTGAATCCACTTGGTACATGAAGTTCAACAATATCACCAGTTGAATTATGGGATTTACTTTTAGGAGGTGAAAGAAGCTCTAGTGCAATAATTTGATACCTAGTATCAGAAGAGAAACAAATTATAAGAATAACTTCCAATTTCATCAAACAAATCACAGTTCAAAATAAGATGAAAATTTTCTAAATAATCAAGAATTATAGGTGCTAACTCACCCGATAATTCCACCAATGCAATTGTAGAATTGCTCCATTTCACCAAGTAATTTGAGCAGCTTATTTAGCATCTCCATTTCAGCCATATCTACAACCTCAGTTTGATCCTCGCCGCCATTATGTAAGCTCAATTTTTCTATCATATTCCCTAAAGCATAGAATGCTTTTCTTAAATCATCTTTAGCTTCAACTCTCCTCCCCCAATCAAACTCAAAACCCAAAACATGCTCTTGACCAGCTACAACCAAACATTTCAGCAAGAAAACCTCAAAAGGTTCCAGTTTTGACATCATACGGCCATTACCATCACCGAAGAATTCTCTGACCTTAGAATCAGAATCCAGAACCCTGATCTTCTCTTTCAAGCTTTTTGCCCCGCGAAGTTGGGATAGAATGTCCTTCAACCTGGTAATTTCTTCGTCAAAACCGAAGTCTGGAGCCGGCGATTGTTCGACTGGTGCAGTGGAGACCCGATGTGTTGGTGAAGGAAACAAGGGAGAATGGGAAACAAAGAAGAGAGAAGAATTGAGATTTTTGAAAGGGGATGTGTGTGGAAGAGAAGAGATGGAGAAAAAGGGGAGAGAATGAGACGAGGGTGAACGGGACGAGAAGAAAGACCCTCGGAGATTTGAAGTAGGAGGAGCTGTCGCCATTTTTAGGCGCTCCGGAACTTGAGAATTTTAGAGAGGGATTGAGTACCAAGGGACTTGGAGAAGATACAAAAGGAAAACGTTTTAATTGGGTCAAAGGGAGGAGAGAGAGTACTCTGTAGGATTGCTTGGATAAGCACTCTCATAGTGACTGTTCGATCTGAATCCAACGGTGAAAAAGGGTTGAGATTTCGTTTCGAGTCCGCGTCAGCATGCAGGGAGCCAGGAACTCGTGGTGTCTAGTCTGTGCGCATCCGGGCATATGCCGCGCGGGGATTCTCTTTGAGGTCTTTGCGCGAATTCGGATCCAGTGAAGTAACTCAACTTTTGGGTTTTAGATCGGACCGTCCGATTCGAATCCGCGAAAATCCATCTCTGAAGTGAGCGCACACATTCCGACGAAGAATTCGAATTTCGAGACGATTGGGAGCGACGAATTCGAATCGGACGGTCTCCATCCAAAACCCAAATATTGGGTTACTTTTAGGGGATTCGGACTCGACTTGCACCCCGGGTCCCCCGCCGACTGTTATCAGGAATTTGCAACTCAAATTTTGAGTTCACATTTGAAGGGTCCGGATCCCCTGAAGTAACTCAATCTTTGGATTTTGAATTGAGACCGTCTGATTCTAATTCGTCGTTTGAGATTGTCTCGGGATTAGAATTCGTCGTCGGAATGTGTGCGCTCACTTCACGGATGGATTTTCTTGAATTCGAATCGGACGGTCCCAATTTAAAACCCAAAAGTTGGGTTACATCACTGGATCCGAATTCACATTTGAACCGTCCCATCTATCCCATCTATATTTTCACACGAATATTAAAGAAACATTCTACTTCGGACCAAATTAGTCTGATTCTCATCACATGGTCCCTATTCACATCCAATGCAATACTGAGGTGCAATAAACAGATCCAGACCGTTCTTCTAACATTGCACGAATCTCAAAACGGACCCCTTATAGTTTTTGTAGACACCAGATTGAATTTGACTTAGTTGAAACTAATCCGAACCATCCATTTATTTATTTCACCCCCTCCAATACTTGAATTCATAAAAAATAATAAAAGAATTCCAAAAATAGTAAAAATTGGTATTCTACAAGTTCATTATATAACTAATTTACTGAGCTACTTAGATTGAAAATTATAAATGAAAAACTTAATCGGAAATTTCAACTCAAATTTTGAGACACTTCCCTTTGTTTTTTGGCAATTCTGAATTTTTAAAAACAACATAGCTATTATCGACACATGCATCTTTTTGCAAGCTTTTCGAAAAGTAGTCATTTACTGAAATCGGTCACTCGAGCGCCGTTTTATGACCATTTGAAGTTTTGTTGTTGTTTTTTTCGCCTTCTCAGTGAAAATATCGAAAGACACAAAAGAAAAATGTTTATCATTTAGTTTTGAAATAACTCAAATAATATTTATTTATTTACTTATTCTTAATGGATTTTAGATTCTGATTGTATCAGGTTTAGCATAATTTAGTGTAATTAGCGTAATTTAATATAATTATGCTAATTATACATCAAAAGAAGTAATCTAACAAATATTTCAAAAAAAAAAAAAAAAAACCTGACCGGCCATTTTCCAACCGGCAAAAAAATGACCAGTTTGGACATTTTTAAAAATACCCAGGAAACCCGAGTACATTTGATATTTTTTTATTTTATGTTGGATATTAATAAAAATGTCGGCTATCCCTGAATAGACACCATACATGTGAGCCATGCAAAAGTCATAGGGATGTAAACGGGTCGGATATTATCTGATTTTGTCTGGATCCGATTCTGGGAAATTAGTTAAATTATCCGATTCGTATCCGTATTCGAGACTATCCGTATCCGTATCCGAAAAATTATAACGGATAATGATATGGTAAGATTTTTAACTATCCGTATCTGACTGTTTACATTCCTAAACTACAATAAATGTACTCTATGTTCTTAAATTGATTTATTAAATTGCATATACATACCAATGATTTATTAAACACTATGACATGATTACTGACTAATATTTTGACAATATGATATATGTTTTGTAACCAACAAACTTATTATGAAAAATATTAGATTTAATTTATGAATGAAAAAAATTATATTTAGATTTTATTCTTTAATAGAATGTACATTAGTAATTTATTTTTAATTATCCGAATTATTTTCATATCCGTATTCGCATCCATTCGATATCTGATCCGTATCCATATCCGGTTAATATCCGATCTGTATCCGTATCCGAAACTATCCGTATTCGTATCCGTATTTGAGAAATTATAACGGCTATTCGAACTTTGCTAAGAAGCTCATGTTCATATATACTAACAGAATTAAGAATATAGGATTAATGGATTATCGATAAGCTGTACTACAAAAAAATGTGCAGAGTGTGTAATGTCTCTTGAATATCAATATAATATAAAAAAAAAAGTATACTGAGACTATGGTAATATATATATTACGGATAGATCCGTGCTATGAATTCATATTTTTATTTTCAAAGTTCATACTGCTGATTCAAACAGTTAAACATGATCTTCACATGAAAATATATTTGAGATCAAATTTTACATTTTAAAAAAAATTACTACTTTTTTAGATAGGTGGAAAGATAGGTCCTAAATTTTTAGATCAAATAATTTTTTACCTATCTAAAATAATAATAAAAAAATTAAAAAATGTAAAATTTTTAAATTCCTCATCTATGCATGCTTTAGAATTATTATTTTTTGCTTTATCGATATTTTTATTATTTCGTTGCTAAAAAGGAATCAAGGCGTCTTATATAGTGATGAGACAGTATATTTGATGATGTTGTGCTTGAAAGTATATAAGATGGAAACCCTCAATTCTTTTAATATGTATGATATTACAACACCAACACAATATTCATTAATATTTTGATTCATTTGGTTTGTTCTGTTTATTTGATTTTTATTATTAAAATAAATCTTACATCGAAAACTGAATTATCATAATTATCTCAAGGCATAGTTATTGTTTCCGTTGTGATAATCAAATACCAGAACTTTTTTTACTCTTGCCCCTGGAAAGTTTAGGCTTCTAAATCCGTTTCCGTTCTAATGTACATTATCTACTAGGATCTTATCAGAAATAGCATTATCGTGAACACAAGAACATCATGAAGAACCCCATAGATTTCATGTAATATGACATTCCTCTACGTCCATTGCAGTAATACAATACCTAGCAATGTTCAGTTAATGCCCATGAAATCTAACGCAATGAAAGATTTTACTAAAACATTGAGATCACAGTAATACAAAATACCTACCAACGAGGCAAACGTTTCTGGGAACGGAGAACAGAGAACATCCAAAAATGGTTGAAAGAACAAAAATTGTAGATCACAGTTACATTTATTCACGCAGTTTCTCCCTCAACAAACAAGAAAATTCAAGAAAGCAGCAACCAAACGGTGCTAGATGCATCTCTATCTGTCAGAGCAATATGAACTTTTTTATGACAGCCAAAATAAACTCTAAAGTGGCGAGGAAAAGCTGAACTGTATCCCATTCTTCCCATGGTCATGCTCAAACTGCTTCAGAATATGGCAATAATTTATCTGCACAAAACAAAGCAACTTCAATTAACTATGCCACCAAAAATGAAGTATTTTGCATAAGAAAAAGGAAATTTTTAATTAAAGAGACGAACCTCAACACGGAAAAATTTGGTCGGCAAGATAACACCAACCCCAGCCGAGCTCCTAAAAGTATTCATAAACCTCTGAATGGAGAAATTTTTAATTTCACCTTCAGTCAATTTCGCAAGATTACCAGCACAAACAAAGGCATGGCCATGAATGCCAGCATCCTTGAAAATCCTTAGGGGTAGATCAAAGGATACATCAGCAAAGGCCGTGACCGCCAGATCACCCCCAACGTAATCCTGACCGTCACACTGGTTTGACAAGCCCTCATCCTTATTCGCGTTTATAACCCGTCTCATGTCAGTGGGACCCAGACCTCTTGTCCGGAAGCCCAACAAAGAGGAGGGCCCGCCTAGGCCGCAGACCAGGGAGGAGTGGCCGCCCAGGAAGAATCTATCGGGCACAGATGTGGATAGTTTGGTAAAATCCCTCCCCAGAGGCAAGATGGCACCAGCTGATAGCCCTACATTAAGAGCTGCATTCCAAAATCCAAGAGGCATAGCAGCACGAAGATCAAACTCCTGAGGATCATATCAGAAAGTATGAATGCTGTCAAAAAAATTAAAAAGGAAAAGGCTTTTTTTCTAACACAATGATACTAAGGATTTTCAAAAAGAACAAATGCACAAAGAAACCAAGCAAACAGTCTCAAGACACTTTTAATCCAAAAGGCATTCTCTTTAATGCAGCAAACCATCCGCAATGTAATGTATTTTATAACCTCATATGCCTTCTTAATCTGATAGATATTCAATTTTCTAATCAACAAAACCAGTTTTGAGTTGTAAGAAGATTTAGTTTACCTGTCCAGCCTTGATACTGTTATTTTTTCTTTTGTAATAACATTCCTTCTCTGTTTTAGTTTCCATCTAGTTATTTCCTTCTTTTTTCTTAACTCCAACCAAGTAAGAATTTTCTCAAATACATAGACAAGACAAAAACTGATCAGAGAAATATGAAGTACCTGTCTAAAAAATTTGAGGCTCCTTATGTCCCAAAGGCCACTAACTTGCGAACTTGAAGAAAAAGCATATCCACTCCTGGGCCTTAGGTGCGAGTTTCTCCTATCAATTTTGTAACAATATTTTAATGCTGAGAGAACATTATGTCCTAGCTGCCGCCGAATAGATGGAGATGACATTCGGGTTGGGTCGGTCAGAGTACGCCAGGTCAGGTTATAAGACAGATCATGATTATCCGATGACAGAAGCCCAAAACTAAGGCCCATGAGACGCTCTTTATAAGACGAGAATTTGAGCCAGTCTTGGGAAAGCAAGAAAACACGAGCTGAGAGGGGAGTCGGTACTGATCTGAACCTCGGGACCCACACACCAGTGCTTATTTCTAGGGATTGGTCCCACCCGAATGCACCTGAGGTGTCCCAGATGTCAGCAAAGCCAAAGAGGTTTTTTAGCTTTAGAGATCCTTCCAAGGACCAAGATCGCGCCTGAAAGAAATCAAAAGGTGCATTAGTTAACAAACCATGATCTAGTAACAATAACGAAAATAATGATATGCACGACCAACAGTTCCAGATTTATGGCATGCCCAAAATTCAGCCAGTTACAGTTTATAACAGGTGCTAGTACAACTATTGTTACTGCATTACCCTCAGTTCTGCAATTGCAGAGCAAGGAAGCAAGCCCTTCCAAAACAGAAGGGAAGCCATGTGTGTGTTTGTGTGATTAAACAAATACCCATACTACTACTGCAACATATCAGTTCAAATGGATGCCAGACCTCACTAAGGTAATGCAATATCTCACATTTTAAATCAGGTTATTAAAAATAAAAGGAAAAGACAAGTTCAATCATCATTTCTCCCTTAATACAAAACCAACATTACTAGCCAAGAATGTAAAGCCTCACCTCAGGTTTAGAGAAAACACCAACATTCCCAGTTAGTGGATTTGATGCCTCCACCACCTCAATCACCACATTGGTGGTCCCCGGAAGCTCGTTGGGGCCCGCATCAAGTGTGATGGACACAGAATCAAAAACATCAAGCTGTTTCAGCCTAGCATTTGCAATGCTGGCTGCTGCCACCAGTTCTTGCATAGTGCCAGGTTTTTTAAACAGATCAGAAATCTCCGCCTGGATAATTGCATCCTTGGTTTTGGAGTTGCCTTTGACCACCACATCGTGCACCCGTATCCGCACTGGAGCGGTGTTTAAGCGGTGAAAGATCGATTTCAGCCGCTCACGCTCTTTAGCTGGATCTAGTTCTTCCTCTTCTTCCTCTTCTACTTCTTCGTACTCTGTATCTTCTTCTTCTTCTTCTTCTTCTTCAGGTATCTCATCTGCACCATTGATTTCGTCGGAGTCAGAGCCAGAGTCTGTTGGGGTAGCCATTGAATTCGAGGCGGAGAAATTGAGAAGAGGAGGAGGGTTTAAGCGGTGGTGATTGAGAAGAGGAAGAGGGAGGGGTTGAGTCTTGAGTGGGGCAGTCGAGGAGACTGGAGAAGGGACTAGGGTTTTTTGGGCTTGAACATACCAGGTTTCAGGGCTTTACAAGTTTCTAAAACGAACAGCGGTGACTATATGGGCCTCATTTTGATAACAGATAAGCAATACTTGACAGTGTACTGGTATACTGTAGAACTAGAGCTAGGTTGTTCTGAAGTTCATCGATTTTTTTTTTTTGGTAAATTTAACTTTGAAATTTATGAAATTGACCTCAAATGACAAATGTACACTGTTGAAATCAGTTTACTTTGCAAGTAAAGCATTTATTTATTAAATTTATAAATTTTCGAATAAATTTAGTATAAAGTCAAACAATCAAACAAAAATGATTTATAAATTAATTTTAATGTCCATTTTTCATTATTTGTTTATAATTTGATTTTGTACTATATTAACTTATAATTGCTTCATATAAATGCATAACTCGTGAGGTAGACGGTTTGAACAGTTTGAATTTGTCGTTTGAAATCAATACAATATATTTTGAACTAAGCAAACTAAAAGACTTCATGGCCTTAAAACACCCTAGATATACTGCTTATATATATATATTTTTAAAAGAGGCAAAACCTATTCCATTGAAAATGAAACCATTAATTACATGGACCAGTTCAACCAAAGTATACTACTTTGGCACTGCAACACCTATACCGGTGCTCAAAATATTCAAAACAACATAGTAAGCATAGTAACCAAGCAATGTACCAAGTTTGAGATATAGCTAAGTTCCAAAAATATCATAATGTAACAATAACTAAGGCACACAACATTGGGTTGAGGATATAAATTAAACACAAAAATTCTCCTTTGTGAATCTTCACTGATGCTGGTTAGGCTCTGGTGGTTGATACACTACCATCCATAGACATGTACTGGTCCAGTGGAATGACATCATCAATCACTGGCATTCAGTCTTCAACTACCATCTGAACTCCCTCCTTGATATTATGCCCAATAAAAAAAAAACATAGATTTAATAAGAAACATGAGAGACCTAGATGATTTAACAGAGCCGTTATTAAAACACATATCATTTCTATGTTTCCAAAGTGTCCAGCAAACATTACATAATACCAGTAAAAATCCTTTTTTTTTGTTAGAGGTAATTGCAAGACAAAATGAATGATATCTTCAAAGTGGTGCCAGTTATGCATATATTCCTGACTTTTATCAAGCCAGAACCATACCTGTTGTGCTAGTGTACATGTAAGAAACAGATGAGCAGTTTCAGGATTATGGCATAACTGACATTTTTGGTCTCCTTCCCATCCGCTAATAGCAAGATTATCTTTTGTAAGTATTTTGTTTTGTGAAGCCAACCATATAAAGACATGATATAAGAGGCAAAACTCCCCTAAAGTTTAAAAATTGATACAGTGAGTGAGTATTAAACTTTTCTGTGTGGTCTCATCTCCAAATTAATTTGTCCTAGTTAGATGTGAAAGAAGTGGTACTAATGATGTGTAGAATTTCAGTCCACTCCTTGAGATTATGCCCCCCCCCCCCCCCCCCCCCCCCAATGTTCTTCTAAAGTGAACCCTCATTCCTTGTGATAGAATTACTTCCCTCAAGATTTTTTGTACTACATAGTTTATATACAAAAGGGTATCTGGTTGCTAGAGTACAGTTTAGATACCAGATGCCAGTCTAGAATTTAAGTTGAGATTGAGTCCTGGTTCATACATTACACTAATAGATCTAATATTTTCTAAGCTAGTTATTGCCTGCCATAATGAAGAGTAAGGAGTATTATGATCAATGTATTTATAAATAATCATGTTTTTCCATGTGCCAGTGTATTATACATTTTTAAATTTCCACTACCATTTTAACAGTAATCATTTTAACAGTAATGAAATATTCATCTCTTGAAGATCCAAAATCTCCATACCTCCAAATTGTTGCATTAGTGCATATTTCCTCTTTTTTTTGTCCCTTGCCATAAAAATCTTCTTCTAACCTTATTCAATTTCCTAAGTACTGTAATATATATTTTATATACTAATAATGCATAAAGTGGTATAACAAATAATACTGACTTTAAGAGTGTTACCGTACCAACTGCTTATATATATATATTAACTAAAATTTATTTTCGAATAAACAACGAAGAAAATTTTCACTATAGATACCTCAAGTACCAAATGATATCCTCAAGTAGCTCATTCCGTAAGATAATGATTAAAATTCTTGAGATCACTGTAAAATTAATATCGATTTTTTTCCGTTGAATTAGATAATGAATGCCTTACTTGAAATACTATGTGGTAAGTACTAAACCTTTCTTCCCCTAATCCCCTTCCCTTCGGTTCTTGAGTTCTTCCCCTCCCCAAAAATAACAAAATTGATTTCGAAATTACAGTATCTAAATTCAACTTTATATATAAGAGTAGTTTGAGAACTACACCAACAATTCAATTTCAATTGACATTTATACAGAGAGTCTCTGCCTAGAATTTTTCAGGAAAAACAAAACATTTATACAGAGGAGGAGGGTTCCAATACCTCATGTTTTTCATACTTCATCATACCTCATATTTTATATCTTCGTTTTCAAAGTCCAAACTGTGGATCCGAACCGCTCAACATGATATGCATACTAAAATATGTCTAGGGATGAAATTTTATAATTTTTGAAATTTTTTCACTATTTTTTAAGATAGGTACAAAATCACTATTTTTGGACCGTTCAAAAAACAGTGATTTTCTACCCATCTTAAAAAATAGTAAAAAAAAATTCAAAAATTATAAAATTTCATCCCAACCAATTTTAGTATGGATATCATGTTGAACAGTTCAGATCGACAATTTAAACTTTGAAAACAAAAATATAAAATATGAGATATGATGAGGTATGAAAGACATGAGGCATTGGAACCCTCCTCTATACAAAGACCGCCTTGTTTGTCCTCTAACTGAATAATGTTGGTTTTTACTTTGTGGGTTTTCCTAATTACTTTAAACCCTAACCAAGATCTACTCCTTTGTAAGAAATTAAACTTAATGCACAGCGGAACTTACTTGACATCTTCAAAGGCCTCCGTATGCTATCAATCAGACAACTTCCAAGGCTCTGGGTTGATACGCTCCTGGTCTTGACTTGAGTTGTTGGCTCTCGAGTCCTTCCAAGAACTTGCAATCCTTTTCTCTGGCTACCCTAAATATTATGACATAGTATCTTGTCTTTAATGGAGCAGACAATTGTCATGAATTGATCGCAAGCCTTGGAGACTCAGCCCTTTTATAGCAGTGCAAAACCCTAATCCTAGGGCAGCCGAAAATTGGCTAAATTTCAGATTTCAAGGATCTGGTAAATCAGGAACCTCCAGAAAAACCGAATTAAATCAGAATAAATTCTGATTTCCTTATTTAGCCTATATTTATTACTGCTATTATTTTAATCAACTATAATCGGTCCATTAACAATTATATTGATTAACATTGTTCTATATGTTTTAGTATCCAAAACCTTATATATATAAATACGTATAATGCCATGGCTTAATTAATCACATTATTTGGCATATTTTAATCATTACATAAATGTAATCTTGCGACAGTATTTGATATCATAATCATAATGCACGCATGTCCAACTTTATTATTGTAATTAGACGTCTCTAAATCCAACAAATAAAGCCTAGCTACTTCTTTTAGAAATATCTATACAAATATGTACAAAACAAATCAAATTTTGGTAACTTAGCGGTATGTTTTCATGTTGATCTGATATTTATACAACATCTCATGTAAGCATAGTGACAATATTCACGTTTTATTCGTGTTTAATTCGCGAATAAAATATTTTTGGAGTGTTTCCGAACTGAATGACATATTATTCGTTGACCGAACCTTTGACCGAATAAAACGCGAATAAAACTCGAATTTTACGAATTTTACGAATAATATGCGTTTTTTTTCACTTTTTTTCGGAAAACAAATTTGAATTCTCACGCACAGTACCCAATTACCCATTATGTTGGCATTCGCGCACAGTGTCCATTGCGCAGTGTCCCCCAGGCACCCACGTGACCACATTTCTCCATTCCATTTTAGTATATTTTTGACTATATTGATCTTCTATGGCAAATACAAATAGTATATCGTATAGTAAATCATCGGTAATGAATTAAATATGCACTAAGATCTTGTATTGTAATTCCGAATCATTTCCGAATTATATCCGAATTATTTCCGAATCACGAATTTTTGACCTTGCCGAACCGGACCCGAATTATTCATTTGTTACTATGCCTGTAAGTGCACTATATTGAAATTGGAAATCAATTATTTTTTCTTGTGGGGCTAGGGGAAGAACCGAAGGGTCCATTCAGAATTCCTACACACCATGTTAACTGTCACTAGCAATACTTCTTTTCTCCATGGTAATCCTCATGTGTTTGAATTCGGATCCCATGA
Source organism: Carex kokanica (assembly GCA_025461125.1). NCBI lineage: Eukaryota > Viridiplantae > Streptophyta > Magnoliopsida > Poales > Cyperaceae > Carex > Carex kokanica. The sequence continues at coordinate 21,089 of JAJGRX010001244.1, forward strand.
AGTAACTCAATTTTTGAGTTTTGATCCAGGTCGTCCGAGATGCTATAACACGAATCTTAAAAGGGCCTAGACCTTTCAAATAATACTGTCCCTGCGGAATAGGCACCGGACACGTCTAACCAAAAATTGAGTTACTTTAGGGGATCCGGACCCCATGTGTTTTGCCTCTGACAGAGTCCAATTTTATTTTAATTTCAATTAAGCTCTCGACATTACATTGTAGCCTTGTAGGTCAACATAACATTGGAAACAATCACTGAGTTTCTTTCATTACAATCAAGTCAAATTGTGTCTGCAGGATATTTATTTTGTTTATTTTGTTTACAATCAAACATTGGAAACAATCACTAGCCCCTGTGTGTTTATTTTGTTTACATCTGAATGTTTTCAAAAACACTCGTTTTCTAATATCATCTTATAAATTTTTTAATTCAATGCAATTGTCTACTAGCTTTTAACAAAAAAGAGAAAAAAAAAACATAACATTGTGCTAGTATACTACTAAGCCTAAATTAGAAACTATTGTTGTTAATGAGACACTAGTTTGGGAAATCGGAACAAAATGAATGAAAACTCTGTGCATAGTTTTGAGAACTAATAGGAGATTGCAGATTTGAAATCTAAATAGAAAAAACTTTTGTAGATATTAAATTTAGTTGGGTGGTTTGAGCTTCAAATTTTACTCAACTCTCTGCTAGTTTTATATAACCGGATTCAAAGAGTTTTAATGAATTTAATCTATTCATTTTTTTTTAATATAAAAAGGGTGCCAATGAAAGAATTAAGGATTTTAATACTGAAAGACAAAATGGATCAATGAAATTCCGGCAGCTGCTCATCTATTTTATTTCTTTAATTTATTATTATTAATAAAAAAAAAAGAGAAGTTCCAATGCCACAAGATTTTAGTACTATAAAATACTACAAACTCAACTTTTTTTTTTATAGTTTGAAATTTAAATCATTGATCTATTCATATTTGCGGAAAATGTATCCATATAAATTGTATGATTTTTGAAGTTCATTTTACATTAGATCAAGTAGTAAAAAATTAGATGAATCAAGTTAACTAAAACAAATTACGTTTAATGTATTTATTTTTTGACATCTTGATTTTGTGTAAAAAAATTCAAAACTCATAAAGTTTACATGAATGTATTTCTCATAAAAATAAATATTATCACATTCGGATTTCAAAATTTGAAATATAAATAACTAAAATAAACTTGTGCATTTTGTAGCACAATTTTTTTTTTTGACCTTGGAACCGGCCTCCTCTAATAAAAAGGTTCAGTATACAAATCCAACTTAGTGATAACCAGATTTAATTTAAAAAAAAACCACAATGATAATCTATAAAATAACTATTCCGATTAGAGAAATACGCTTAAAATTATTTGAGCAAAAAAATTGAATATTCATATAGTTACAAAATAAATGAAAATAAAAATATTGAAAATTCATTATTCAGATTGTGGATCATTAGATTCATTACTATTAAGCGTAATCTGTCTCAATCGATCGTCCAAAACATTAAAATCATTATAGAAATAATTCGAAATTAATACTTTATAATATAAAGTCTGGCTAGTATGACATCAGTGTCATTTCAGCATATATAACACCAATTTATTTCATTAGTTGTGCATTTACATACAAAATTTATAATTTTTCGAATTTATGTAGTATCAAGTCAAGTGGTCAAATGTGTGAGTTTTTAAGTTAATTTTAATGTATTCATTTTTCAACATTTTTGACCGCTTAATTTGATACTAAAATAACTACAGAATATCAATTTTTTGCATGTAAACGCATCACTCATAAAGTAAATCGGTTTGAACAGTTTGGATTAGTCGTTTGAAGTCTATCCAATTAATTTTGTATTTAGTGTCATATGATACTGATGTCATACTAGCCGGACTCTATAATATATAGTCACAGAAGGGACTGACAAAAATGAGGAATAAATTATTTTTTCAATATATGCGGAATTTATTTTCCTTCTTGCGAGTACTTTATTCTAACAAAAAGGTTGTTCTTTTAATGAAAAGGATCCCATGATTCATGAAGCATAACGAGGGAGAGAGATTAATTAAGATTTTGTGGTAAGAGAGGAAAAGGGAACAGAGCAGAAAGAGTAATTATTGAAAAGAAGAAATTAGATCACAGGTTAACTACTAATAGGCTTTAATTTTTTTAATCAACTGGAAATGAAAATGATTGACGAACATACTGAAAAGAAAAGAAGATTTTGAGTTTTAGACATTAATGCCTCAACAGATTCAGGACATTACTTTGTTACACAATTGTAATATAACAAATTAATTCAAGCTTCAAATAAAAACAACATTTCAGCCATTCGCCACATCGTCATAGCCCTAAAATTTTACCAAATAAAATTTCTTTACTAAAAATTTTACGAAAAAGCGTTTGAACTTTATTTATGAATTGCCACAAAAGGACGTCATTTCACGTCTAACTTCCCGGCCTTAATGGCAATAATCCTCAACACAAGTTATATGTAGGGGAATGAACACACAAAAATAAAAAAAAAAATCACATATATCTCCTTGTTAGCTAGCCCTTTCCAACAACGCTCTTAAATCACTTCACGGGAGCTCACATGAACTAAGCTTCTACGTACCACCTAATAACCAACCCCTACAAGCCCTGTTATAACTTCACCATGGTACCACTAATTCATTACTCCATAACAATATGCAACAAATCAAACCCATCACTATGGAGAACAATCTCTCAAAAGATAGGCCCCATAACCAGCTCCAACTAGACTCTCCCCGGCTTCTATCCGCCAGACGCTCTGTCAGCTCCTCGATAGACAACAGCACAAACCAACCCAACTTGACCCGAGACGCCTCTTCTAGTAAGCTAAGCATGATGGTTCCTTTCTCTTGGGAGAGTTCGCCAGGTGTCCCAAAAGATTTGGGCCAAAGAGATATGTTCTCTGATAAAGAACTTGATCAACTTCCACCTAAACCGCCGCCGTGTAGGTGGCATCCTTCCAACGGAGATGCCACCAACAACTGTGATCGTGATCAAAGTGAAGGAAGCAGTGAGTACGATGATGCTTCCTCGGATGCATTTGATAGGGTTTCTTTGTCTGAGCAACTTGGCATTGCGGGCAGGTTGAGTTCGTTTCGTGGTTTAGGTTTGAAAGATATAGAAGCAATGAGAAACCAGTCTCCTAGTTTCATCATGGACCGGTTTCTCCCAGCTGCCAATGCAATAGCCAGTTCATCGGTTCTTAGAAGGCCGAAACGCACAGCTCAGAGGAATGAACAAATTACTAACAGAGAAATGCCAATCCCGCAAACAAAAAACGGTATGGTTCCAATGGTGCCCATATCTCAAAACATTGAAATTCACAAAGAGATGTCATCTCGGGCTTGTGGTTTAATGGTTTTCTTCCCATGGAAAATGAAACCAATAGTTTGTGGGTTTAAAAACCCAGCCTACAAAAATCGGATGGAAGTTCACGATCTTCGATTGTTTGATAAGAGGCCAAGTTATAGAGAACGCCTCTCACAGGGTTTCGGGTTGCCGTTTCTCAATACAAGTAGATTGCCAAGCAAGAAAACATTAAACAAGTTGATGCAAAGAGATGTTGAAGAAGACCACAGTAAGAGCAACATAGAAAAGAAAAATGGAAGAAACAATAGTCTGCCAGTGCTGAAGCCGCCAGCAGAGTCTTGGCTTTCTCATACCTTGGGTTCGGCCAATAAAGGAAGCTAATTAAGATTTTAGACGTATATATGCAGTGTATAATACTCTGTATAAATACAGTATTATTTCTAAAAATGATTGGTTTAATTAATATTTTTCTCGTTTAGTTTGATCTATGTAATGGAAATTTATACCCAGTCTTTAGAATAGTGTAATTACTGTCAATAATGGCTACTGCTAATGCAGTATGGGTTGTGTTATGATTGAAAAGAATGCAGTGCTAATGTACCTTTGCAGCGTTATTAGAACAATATTGAAGATACTCATCAAGAGCAAACATACAAAAAAATCCCATAAATTCTACTTTTCTTTTCCTGTATTTGCCAAAAAAAAAAAAAAAATTCTGTGCGATTTTCCAGGTAAGTTGAATATCCAGATATTCTACTGGAAAATCAATTGAAATACTAGCAAAACAATACCTATACTGTACAGCATTTCCTTCCTTTAAGCATTGAAAGAATGAAAGAATGGACAACCAAGTTTCCTTTTGAGATCAAATCTCAAACGAATTAACCTCAATCTCAGCCCACCATAAAGGCGACTTTCTCGGTGCAGCAGCCTCAGGTGAAATTCCCGTAATATTCCTCATCCTTGCAGCCACCTCAGCAATGCCTGGCCTCTCTCTCATTTCTGGCTTTATGCACGACTTTATCACCTCAACCAACGCCATCACATGTGTCTCAGGCACCTCCTTCAGTGTGGGATCCACCATTGTCATAATAGGCCTTTTCCCATTTAGATAACTTGATGCCCAGAGAACAAGCAGCCCATCATCTTTTGAAAAGGGAAGCCGGCCTGAGATTATCTCAAGCAAGAGAACTCCAAATTTGTACACAGCACTCTCCTCATCAGAGCAATCAAAATCAGAATCACAATCATAATCCTTTTCCTCCAGGTGAAGTTTTGCGTCTGCAACCTTCGCTGCATAATCTTCAGTGAGGTAAATGGAGAGCGAGTTCAGAGTTTTTAGGGTTACAGGGGGGTTAAAACAGTGCATGTAATCCAGGCAATAGATTACACCAGCTGCTATTCTCAGACGAGATGTCCAGTCCAGTTGCTCAGCTTCTTTAACTGAAATGAAAACAAATGAAAATAACAAAAAGGTAAGAGACAGTTTACACCCCAAGCGTCAGGTCTAACTTCTAAAAATGCTTTTTGATGTTGTAATTTAACCAAGTTTTCCTTTAATTATGACATGATGTTGCCATTGATTTGTACCATTAATCTGTATTAAGAAATTAAACTTTAACCAGTGCTACAACCAGTCTTTAATTATGCTATGACTTTGCCATGGTTGCCACAATTGGCATTTCATTTTGCACAACCTTAATTAAACACAATAAAAAAGCAAGAAGAATCCTATCAAAATGAAAAAAAAAAGGGAAATTTGATATTCAATTGGTACCAGCATTGGTTCTGTACCATCTAAAAAAACAGGATGCAAACATACTTACTATGCAAGTGCTCAAAAAGAGTCCCATTTGGAGTGTATTCAAATACCATCATGCGGGTAAATGGCTCCTCCTCTTCACAGTATCCAACTAGATTCATGAAATTCTTGTGACTAAATTCAGATAAGACCGAAACCTGAAAATAATAGACACCAAAATCATAAACGAACCCTAATCGGTAAATAGAATACATTTTTCTATTTTAAACTAACAGTTTACCTTATTCCTGAAATGGGCCTGTAACTGATCTGACCACTCAGTAGCTGATGTCACTATAGTAGACACGACGGAAATTTCAGATCCACTTGAAAGAGTTCCCTTGTAGAGAACACAACCTGGCAATGTACCAAGAATGTTGCTAAAATCTTCACAAGCAGCTTCGAGTTCTGATCGATTAAGTGAAGGTACACCTGAAAAAGCACAAAGTGTATGCATATACAAAATAAATATCAATCTTCTAGATAGCTAACTGAAGTTAAGATAGCATATTTTCAACTAAATTAAAAAATATATTAAAAAAAACAAAGAATGGACTTTGAACCTGTCACAAAGGCATTTTTTAGATGTCCACTAAGCCCCGTAGCCCATGGATTTATCACACCAAACTTTCTATATCTCACAAAAATCAAGTAAATACCACCAGAAATGGCTGCAAGCACACCACAAATGGCCACACCAACCAGGACATAAAGAAGCAAAGAAGGTGAGTGCTTTCTTCCCCGGGTTTTAGATGTACCTACTTTTGAGATGGGAGATTTTGTAGGACTATTAATGAAATTATGTGTTTTCAATTCTGGCGAAAGATTGTTAGTGGTTCCTTGTGAAGGAGATGGAGATGGAGATGGAGATGGCGATAGTGATGTAGGGGATGGGGATGGAGAGCAGGACTGGGATGGAGATGGAGATGGAGATGGAATTGGGGTTTGCAACGGTTTGATTTTGGGATGTGTTATCTTTGCTTGAGAGACTGACAGTGGATCCTCATTAATTTGCAATACACGCCTTCTTATAATACCATCAGCAGAATTCCTGAAAATAAATTATTTAATTCGAGAATTCCATCATAAAAGAAATTTTATGAAAGTACCATGGAAATGGTAAAGCTAATATAACCAGGCAAAAAGGAAAAGTAGTAACCTAAACGAGTAGTCACTGTTAGACATTACAGTAGCCTTAGTAGACTCGAACTCTTTCGGTGGTGTATTAAACCCCTGTGAAAGCCGACTTCCAGTGAACAAGCTACAAGAGAATCACATTTTTGTGAAATCAATCATTTTTTGTTAAACTAACAAGTAACTAATAACAAAATCTTTCTTTGTTGTCTACATGCATCAAATATCATATATAGGTAAAAGTTTCTTCAAGGACAACAAAAGCATTTCAATCTACTAAAAAATAAATTACACAGGCAAAATTGATATGGTAAGAAATGATAAAAGTGCAATAGAACGTGTGTTCTAGGAGATTGCTGCACTTTAATTTCATGAAAGATGATATGCAGAATCATTATACTACGAATTAGAGGAAATTGAAGTGAGAAAAGTCTCAAGCTTACAGGTTAGTTAGAAATGTCTCGAGCTCGGGGTCAGTTGTCCCCCTGAGACCAAGATCCTTCAAGTGCCTACAAATAATTTAGAGAATCACAATGTTGAGGAAGCAAAGTTAGTTGCTGCAAGAATCATTTAATTTATCAGAATGCATTAAATCATGCATGTGGTACACCTGGACATGCCCATAAACTATCTTTTGATAAGTATTCGCACAAGTTTTCCTTTCCCATTTGATGTTAAGTTTTTAGAAAACAATGTGATTATCAATACTCCCGGTTTCGATGTTGTGGGCATTTTCACATACACCTTGCGTGCAACGCATGGTACACTGCTTCACAGAATAAACAGACAAAAGATTCTTATTATAGGCATGGAAATTTTGTGTAAACATCTTGATATAGGCCAAAATTATACTCCTATATAATATCTTAATAGAAGCCGAAAGAACAGAAATCAATAAGACCAGAAACTAAATCTAACTTTTCTTTTTTGAAGAAATGAAGTAAATCTAAATTCAATAGCACTAATTGAACAAACATCGAACTAACTGCAAAATCTCTTGTGCGACTTACAATGCAACTACTTTCCCATCTGTAGAGCACTCGACTCCGGACCAAGAGCAAGGATCTCTAATCGCCTCATCCCAATCAGACGGATCAAGTTCTACCATCTCCTTGAATCTAAGAAGCACACTATCTACACATGCCACAGAAAAAAAAAAAAAAATCCGAATTGTAAACAAATCATCTAGTAACTAAACCTCAAGAACTACATATCATCAGATTCAAAATCGTACCTTCGCCATTGACGGATGCGCATAACTCCGAATTCTGATAAACCACGAGTAACCATAGCAATGGAAAGATCAGCCGGTATCTCCATCTCTCCATAGGTCCAGCTTGAGAAAGAAAAATGTAAGAATAACTTGGATTTAAATGGCACCTTTAACCTTTTCTTCCTTTATGGAAAGAACCGACAATAACCACGACATGAACCAAAGTAAGGGAATAGAAGGAAGGAATAGTGGGAACGCCAAAAGAGAAGCAGAAAAGGCGGGACGGGACTGGGCAAAAGGAGAATATAAAATATTAAATTAATAAAGTTCATGCACGCGGCATTTGGTATTGGAAAGCTGACGTGTATCATCAAGCATCTGACCAGAGTCGATGAGACAGGAGTAGGTCCGATGGGCATCGGAATAGCTCTAGAACCGTACGATTAGCATCAAGATTTATGTACACAGAAATTGATACAGACTTGCACGGATTTTGATGCGGAGAACACAAATCTTGATGCCGATCGGATGGTCATAACACCCATCGAACCAAAGTAGGTCCGATGGGCATCGGACATACTCTGAATTAGTCATAGTAATAGTATTATGTCACATTGTCACTGTGGTACTTGGATTGAATCTATGTTATAAGGTTTGAAAGTGTCTTCGCTCTGATCCCTATTCCCTAATTAAGAAGTGGTATTTTCATAGACGAATACACGATGACATCATTTTCTAATACAAGCTTGGTTCCTAGCTGTATACTTGTAGATTTCGGTGCACGGTGCACATGCTTGGTTCCTAGCCCGAAAGATGCTTTAAATAGTTGAGAAAAAAATAAAAACATATCATTATAAAGAGGCATGGTTGAATAATGAATATGCACTCAACGCTGTAAGGTAAAATATAGACATTATTATGAGCCCCAAAAAGGAGAGAAAAGTGTAAGGTCCCAAGGTTTGGCGGGGCCCGTTGAAAGCCCAAATACTAGTAATTGTTCAAGGGCCCAGGGGAATTCTTAGCCCATTTCAGCCTATATGCAGATCCAACAGAATTCTCATTCCATTTTTTTCTTTCTTTTTGATGGAATTTAGGATAGAGATTGGTACGTTATCATCCAATTAATTTTTTAATTTTTTAAGATAAAGATCAAAGACAAATTTCTCATATTTAAATATTTTTAAAAAACACTCTATCTGAGTTTTGAATTTACGAGAGGATATTATTTTTTACCACTAAACCAAATATTCTGGTACCATCTTTTATGACTGATATATACTCCAACATAAACTTTTATTACGGAGATGAAGTTCAAGAAATATTTCCAGTGTATCTAAATTGACATGAATAGATTCTTTTACTAGTTACTAACAATTTATGCACGCACGGGAATGATGTTCTTTTTTTCTGTTTACTTCTGTAGATGTTTTAGCCTATAAACTAGTTCAAAACTCTATTGATAATGAGGATTCAAATGTCTTTATTTTTTGTGTCTCCATCATGTTTCTATTTTTAAAAACTTTAATAAATCAAAATTTAAAACTTAAAAGTCAAAATAAAACCGTTAGATATGATCTACATCATTTTATCTATGCACGTGTAAAAAATTATGACATTTCAATACTTATTGATTCACATAAAAACAAAATTAAAATGTAATAATTTTTTATGAGCACATAGAGAAAATAACATAGATCACATCTAACAGTTTTATTTTAACGTTTTAAGTTTTAAATTTTGAGTTATTAAAGTTTAAAAAAATAAAGACATGATGGAGACACAAAAAATGAAGTCATTTGAACCCTCATTGATAATATGTAAAGGGCAATACAAACTGTCTAAAAAGATACATTTGTACTAAAAACTTAACTATGGAATTGTGGTCTTAACAAACAAATTGAAAACTTTATATTAGCATACATAATTACATTGTAAAGCCACTTCGACCACTAATCACAGAAAAAGGGTTGATCTAATATGCATTACTTTTCATAATTTAAACTTCCTATTGGTAAACAATATTTTTTTTTAACAATTGTGGAATCGTGTTTTTCAATTTCATGAGCTTTTACTTATCAACGTGATAAGTTTGTAAATTTTCACACTCCCGATCCGGAGGTATAACAACCTACCGCATCTATTTTCATTCAATTTACGTTATACAAGACATGGATTTTAGTATGCATTGCCAATAACATCTATTATTTTTGCCACATCCTAATTTATTTACAAAAATTATATGATATTTTATAGTAGATGATGCTAAAGATACACTATCTGCACCCTGTCAGATATAATAAATCCAAACCCTTTACCTTTAGGTGGCCCTGTGTCAATTATAACCTCAAACAAAAGTGTTTATCTATCTTCGTCTAACAAACCTGTAAACCCACAAGGGAGAAACGGGTTCGAAGGAAATTCACATTCAGAATGAAATCTCCATACGAGAAACTAACAGGGATAAAGACAAATTTGATTATTCTGTTGGAAATTATCCTCTGAGTATACGACATGTGAAATATTATCCGACTATTAACCAGAATTTAATAAACGGTTTAAGCCTAAACACATCAAATGAGGGTCAATGGGGGTGCTGAGTACTGACAGGCGTGGGTTTAGCTTGGCCACCTGTGTGACAAGTTGGTGGGTCATATGTTTGTCTTACCAGACTTAATCATCTTAAACCAAAAATATCTTTGTTGAGCTTCATTTGAGATTATGTGAGTTGAGATTCGATTGAATATTGTGATTGAGCATTTGCATTCATTTATATATATATAGAGAGAGAGAGAGAGAGAGAGAGAGAGAGATTGGCATATCAAAATGGTATGACCAAGGCTTTGGTGCTACCAATTAGTTTTTGCAATTTTAAAGTTCAAATAGTTGATTTGAAGTGCTCAGTGTGTTCTCCATATTAAAATGTGCTTGGAGACCAAATTTTACATTTTTTTGAATATTTTTACTATTTTTATGCATTTTTGAAAAATCACTGTTTTTCATAATAAATAATAAATAAATAAAATATGAAAAACAGTGATTTTCAAAAATCCATAAAAAATAGTAAAAAAATTCAAAAAAAATGTAAAATTTGGTCTCTAAGTACATTTTAATATGGAGAACACATTGACCACTTCAGATCGACTATTTGAACTTTGAAAATTGCAAAAACAAATTGGTAGTACCAAGGCCTTGGTCATACCACTTGGATCTTAGCCAACCTCTCTCTCTCTCTCTCTCTCTATATATATATATATATATATAGAGAGAGAGAGAGAGAGAGAATGGCTAATATACAAACGTTTGTTCCTGGACTCAGGAACAAACGATTCGGTTCTCTAATTTTCAAAATTCCAACAACAAATCCAAACTGTTAGATGTTCAATCTATATTAAAATGTGCTTGGAGACCAAATTTTACATTTTTTGAAATTTTTTTACTATTTATTAAGCTGGTTTGAAAACTGCTGTTTTTATTAAATTTCTGCAACATTGAAAACAGCAGTTTTCAAACCAGCTTAATAAATAGTAAAAAAATTCAAAAAATGTAAAATTTGGTCTCCAAGCACATTTTAATATAGATTGAACATCTAATGGTTTGGATTTGTTGTTTGAACTTGGAAATTGGAGAACCGAATTATTTGTTCTTGAGTCCAGGAACAAACGTTTGTATATTAGCCATTCTCTCTCTCTCTCTCTCTCTCTCTCTCTATATATATATATATATATATATATAAATTGAATTGTTAATGTCAAGTTGCGAGGATATAATTCTGGATATGGATTGATTGCAAGTCAAGTGGCCTGATTGTGGCAAATTCCAACTGAGAGATAATATTATTATTATTTCTCACCCCAACCTTGGGTTATTTTTCAGATTTATTACACGGATACAGAGAGACGTTTTTGGATTGCATTTGACAGCATGACCACATAAAAAAATTGGGATTTTTGGGTTGTTGGAACTGACAAGATGCGGGAGGAATTTCTAAAACATAAGTTGCCGTATTCTGTCAATTAAATTATGTAAGGAATATTGGAATGTGGTTAATATGCAATGGTGTTATTGGTAATGCATATAAAAGATCCACTGCCTTGCGTTTATATCTTAATAAATATACGCGGCAAGCTGTTATACCCGTATTTAGAGTGTGACACAAATATAAAAAAATTATGGATATAATTTCCATAATTTAAATTGGCTTTGTAATAATGTTTCATTTAGAAAAATTAACAGTTGAATTTTATCACATTTGACACATGGGCAGATGATTTTCAACAAAATTGATACATGGTTTGAATCCCACATATTTATTTTTATTTTTATATATTTAGTAACTAGAAAATTAGTTGTTCTTATGGCAACTAAAATGGTGTATTTACATAAGAAAATTATGTAGCTATGTTTCGAATCTGAATTATAAATTTAAATTAGAAGATAAATTTATATATTGCATCAATGGACTTAATTGTTGTATCTTCGATTTTAGCATCTTTATTGTTTCTTCATTTTTAAAATTTATTTATCCAACTTAAAAATTAGATCTCAAAATAAAATCATTATATTTTATCTATATCAGAACTTCTACATGCACGTAAAACATTTTACATGCACATAAAAGATTACGTTTTTTACTTTGTAATTGATTAATAAATAAATAAGAATTTGTAATAACTCACATTCACGAAATATCATTATTATTTACCTACACATGAAGAGAGTAATATAATTATATATGACGGTTTTTATTTGTCATTTGAATTTAAAGTTTTTACTATTAAGAGCATCTCCAATCTAGAAATCCGTAAAAAATAAAAAAAAAAACAATTGTAAAACATTGCTTAAAAATTAAGTTCTTTTTAATTTCTTAACCCCTCCATCTCAGAAATTGGGTCAGAGCCGATAGGAAAGAGAGAGAGAGATAGAGTACCAGCATGTCCAAAAGAAATTGTTTGTTTTATAAGCATATTTGTTTTTTTTAAATCGGCCTACAACTCAGCAATTATATTAGAAATTAAAAAAAAAATGCTCTAAGAATTAAAGTAAAGATCTGAAAAATAAAAACATTTCCATCGAACTTTCTATTGCAAGACTTTGTAGACATTATGCAAACAAAAGAATATAAATATTACCTACAAACTTTTGTTTAAGAATACTAACTCGAGATTCCATTATCCTGCTTACTATCCGATTTGTGTTAAAAAATTTACAAACAATTTAAATTCATGAAACATTAAAATTTGTTTTCATAATAATTCGCATATCAAATAATTTGTCCAGAATTTATTAAACAAAATTCAATTCCTTTTTAATATCACCATTGCTAAATTTGAGGATGCGTTTCACAAGCCTTTACAATGTTGCTAAAAGCTAGATGCGTCTTCAGCCGTCCGATTTACAAGATATAGAACTCAACTGAAGAAGAACCGTCCGATTGGTGCCGCAACTTGTTCGTTGCTAATGCTATTCGCATCAGAGTTTTCGAATCCTGCATAGTCCCCCCACTATAAGGGCCTATTCGGCGCAAAGAGGGGAACGGGAATGGGTTTGGAAATAACAAATTTTTGAACTGAATTTTATTGTGTGGGGGAAAAAAAATTCAATCTGAGTGAATTTTTTTTCCCCCCATGCACATAGTACCACGCTGAACAAGCCCTAAGTGTCTCCAAAGTCCTAACCAAATTGACAATAATTTAACTTAAAGCCAGGGGCCACCATGCTTATGGATATTGTAAGTTTTTTTTTGGTACTGAATAATCTATTTTGGCACCAAAATGTTATCTATGTTTTGTGTCATAGTTCATGCTGAAAATTTGTGAAATTTTTTGTTGCTGAATAGATTATTCGGTTATAAAAAAAAAATAGTTGGTGCCGAATAGTCTATTCGGTACTTAGAACATCTACATCCCAACAACTCAAATGAGTTTCTAAATAACTGTTAACCACTTTTTAGAAATTAAGGTCTCTAAAGTTTCTAACTCTCATATTTCTGAAATTAATTTTAGAGTTTCTATTAAGCCATGTCAGTAACAAATTAAAAATGAGAAAAAAATTTGAGCCAATCATTTGATCAGCATGGAGTTTATAAACAGTTTCTTAATAAGAAACTCTCCTACATCTCTGAAACTGGATTAAAAATTGCCACATCAGATTAGAAACTCTAATAGTACAAGAGATGTAGAGATGTAGATGCTCTTATGTTTTTTCTAAAAAACCAACCAAGTTGATTTCTAAAATCCGTTTTTCTATTTATGGTTTATAAAAAAAATTCAGAAAAGACATGCAGGATTGTGAGAATCCCATTCCAATATATGTTAGTAAAGGTTAGTGATGGTTCAAAAAAATATTCATTGTAGCGTCTGTAGTCCAACGGTTAGGATAATTGCCTTCCAAGCAATAGACCCGGGTTCGACTCCCGGCAGACGCATTTAATCATATTTTTATTTTATTATTAAATTATTCCGTTCCATCCGCCTCCTGCAGCTGTTTTTTTTTTTTTTTTCCCATGGAGCTATAAAAAAAAAAAAAAAATTTCCCATGGAGCTATCAAAAACTATTTGTACAACAATTTCGATTGTAATATAAATATTTGAGTAGAACTAAGGTGCTCTTAAGTTCACCAAGCCATTTGTGAGCTTAACTCAAAAATCTATCGGATTGACTTCAAACGATATTTCCAAACCATTAGATGTTCAATTTATATTAAAATGTGTTTGGAAACCAAAATTTTCATTTTTTGAATTTTTTTTACTATTTATTAAGTTGGTTTGAAAACCGTTGTTTTTATTAAATTTATGGACTATTGAAAAACAGCGGTTTTCAAACCAGCTTAATAAATAGTAAAAAAATTCAAAAAAATAAATTTTTTTTGTCTCCAAGCACATTTTAATATAGATTGAACATCTAATGGTTTGAAAATATCGTTTGAAGTCAATCCGATAGATTTTTGAGTTAAGCTCACAAAGGGCTTCGTGAACTTAAGAGCACCTTAGTTCTACTCTTGAAATTATACAATTTATATCTGATGGTCGGTAAGACATTCAATGTAATTTATGTTAAAATATTTTTGGAAATAAAATTTTACTATCTTATACTATTTTTTCAGATTATTTAAAAAAATGATCCTATTGGATATACAACATTTGTTTTTGTTCTTGGTCTATCTTTTGACAATAAGGAAATTAGTAGAACTTTGATTTCCTGTAAAAAAATTAATATGTAGAATATTGAGTAGTTTAAATCGATCAGACATGTAACAAAAATTATAATCTAGACTAATTATAAAATATAAATGTTTGTACATAAATTCTGGTTTGATACTTTTCTTAACTTTTGCTTAAATCTAATTTGATATTCTCATTTATTTTTAAATCTCATAACATTAATATAGTAATAACATGTTCTATCTATTCGGTCTTTTTGATTATTCACATTTAATCCCACAACGTCGAACAAACTAGTTCGAAATCCGAAAAAGACAATTTATTATAGATATTAAATAGTTGAATGATTTGACTTCTAGTCGAACAGATTTAGAGGCTCGTGAGATGGTTATCACAATTGCATAAAAATCCTATTTTAAATGTTATCAAATTTTTAAGTTGAGCTAATTTATCTGATTGTCATTTACGATTTCTTTTTCTATTTTCCATACCTAATTCAACGTGACCAATATCATATGTTAAAAGTTAAAACAAGGGGGAATTTCATGTACATCCCTCCAAAACTTCAAAATTATGTATTTTTTCCTCCAAAGTTCATAATATCAAATTTGCTCTTCTAAATTTATAAAACTCTCATATTTACTTATTTTATTGTCTTTTCTATTAAAACAAATTTAAATCTATAAGTATCAATTTAACCCTTTATTAAAAAATAAATAAATAATATGTAGTATATTAAAAAAAAAATGTTAGTGTTCCAATTGGTTGGTTATTGAAGGCAAATGAGTTATTTCTCCACTTCGAACGCTTACACAAACACATACATAAACATCACCGTGTATGTGTCAAAAGTAGAAAAATGACACATTGACTCTCGAAAACCGACCAATTAGAAGGATGAAATTCAAATAAATATTTTTTTGAAGTAACTTTGTTTTTGAGTTCCCCCACAGGTGCATTATGTGCAATCAACAGGTTCTTAATCACTCACGGAGAAGTTATAAGAGAAGACATTAGAATTAATTCTCAATTTAATTGGCCTAGATAATGGATGTTAATGTTTGAGAGTTTTTAGTCTCTTAATGTCATCAAATAAATTATTGAAACTCTAGTGTCATTAATTTGAGAGTTTCAATTCTTTTGGTTTTCCAATATTAATAGCACACTAAATCTAATCCGTTCATTTGATATTTGATGGACGTACCAGATTAAAGATAACTATTATAAATAGGTCCTTTCCTCTATTAGAGGTTACAGAAATATCATTTCATTCTAAAAGTTTTTGTAACATTAAGAGAAATGACTAAGGGAGAGAAACTGTTTATACATCAAGTTAAAGTATCATGGTTGCATCTTTCACATCAAGTAATTTTATGTTTATGAGAATTATATTGTTCAAAATCCTAAAAATTATGTTCGATCTATGTTAATGCATAGAAACTTAAACATCAATATATAAATAAGGATTAGATCCTGACTTGTCATCAAAAACTTTATTAAATCAGACCAGCTGAAGAGTTGGAACTTAATAAGAATTTACAGAGCAGAATAATTCAAAACGAACAACTTTAAATTCGTGCCAATTCATCATTATACATGTTATGTATGTGGGCCTGATTCTAGGATTATGCGGGGGCTGGCAGGGGGCAGCAGCCCCCTGCGAGCGGTGTCTGAGGTTACGAAGCACCGCTCTGTTGAGCCCAGCGAAAATTATTTTCGAGAAGTCAATTGCATATGAATCCTTTTATCCGACGGCCCAGATTAGCCTAATTTGTGATCTGTATGTACGGCCCAGATTGATCTCTGTTTAGGCCTTTTACTGTTGGCTTGTTTTTCTTTCTCGTATACATTAGCGATCTCCTTGTTATTATGTGTTGTTGTAACCTAACTCTAAAACATAGTGGATTTGCGCGATTTGGCGACGGCCGTGGGTTTTCTCCCCTTAGAGGGTTTCCCACGTAAAATTCTGGTGTTTGATTGCTTTGATTTCTCTCTCAATTTCTCTCTTTGTGTGTTGATTTTGCTCTCTGGTACTTGATTCCCCTTTACAATACATACTTAAAATTTGAATTATGGCGTAGTACTTGAAGTCGATGGAATCCCAGGAATGCACAATGCAAATACAATATAATGCATATGTTGTATAGATCCGAGAATTTCCAAATAGTTTCGGGGTTGCAGTTCACGGGAATAACACTCTGTTTGGAACTTTGCATAAAATTGGTGAGATGTGATACAATTCTTGGCCTCTTTTTAACCAGTTGCTGTCCCCATATCGCTCATGTAATCATTCTCTTGGATTTCGGAATTTTATTATTATTATTTTTTTTGGATTATGCGAAGGGTATTCTTGGTTTCCTTTCTTTTTTGTTTTGTTTTGGTCATACAAGATATTCATGAAATCGGTGTATGAGCTCTCGTAATATACGCAAGAGACTAAGAGAGTGTGTAGAAGTAAAAAATAAAAATAAATGAGTGTGTAGAAGTAAAAAATAAAAATAAATGAGTGATGCTATGATAATGTGCATATTAGAGATTGATCTGTGTTATAAGTTTATATTTTAATTTTTAAAGTTTAAATAGTAAATACGAACCATTTGTTGTTCCTAACGGCACTTAGAGGGAGTTGAATAAGTCTGTTTAAAAATTTAACTCTTGCAACTAGGGGTGTCAATGGGTACGATACGGGTAGGGTGAAACTATTTTCATACCCATACCTACTAAGAATTGATCTACCCATACCCTACCCATACCTGTTAAGAATTTGTTTTACCCTACCTTACCCATACCCATTATGATTAATAGGTAACGAAACGGTAACGGACGAATAATGAAAATACTAATTAATAGTTTTACTATTTTTACAAATAAACCATCTAAATTCATCATGTCATACATACGCCATCACAATTACTAATATAAAAATAAAAATAAAAATATGTAATCAATTCTAACTAATAGTTTTTTATAAAGCAAAAATAAAATAAAAATCACAAATATCTCTTCTAACAAATTCAATTCGTTAACTAAATAACAAAACATTCAGCAATATGGAAAACAAGGAAATAAATAAATTGAATATAATATTGATATATCTATATATAATTTATTTCATATAATTACCCGTTACCCAATGGGTACGAAATAATCTTTATCCATACCCATACCCATACCCATACCCATACCCAATAAGCTAACGGAAAAAAAAACCTTATCCATACCCGTCTTATTGAATACGATACGAGTAGGGTAAACGGGTGTCATTGACACCCCTACTTGCAACTTGTGACTATCGATTGGATAACAAATACTAAAGTCGTTTCTATATCTAACTAATATATCTACCGTAAGATCTTAGCGTTGTGATTAAAATAACAAATAAATAATAAAATAAATAGATAGAGTTAGAGAAAGTAACACATAAATTGTAAACGAAATTCAATTGATTTGTATTTCATTAGATGTCATGGTTACTGTATATGTATTTATCCTCTCTTTTTCATCGATCATCAGCAGTTATTTTAAATTGTATTTAGAATTAAAAAGATGTTGAGTGTCTCTTTTTTTTTTTTTTTGTAAATTCACTAATGAATAAGCCTTTAAGAATATAATTACAAACATCCATGAGACCATGAAACATAATTACAATTAGTATTGAGGTGGTTTTTTTTGTTGTGGATTAAAGTTAATGAAGTCTAACTTAGTTATTCCAACTTAAGCTGACATAAATTATTCATGTTTGGTTGATGCCTAAAGTTATATCTTAACTAAAGTTATTCCTTGTTTGATAAGAATTTGGCAGCTTAAGGCATGATTTGATATTACAAATTATTTTATCTTATAAATTTGTAATATCAATAATAAAACTTTCTTCGTATTTATTTCATTTTGATTAAAAGAAATTATACAATACAATGAGTTATGTACAAACTAATTCTATATCTTAGAAATGCACACTTCATTTAATGAATTTTGTTTAATTAAACTTATGTGTGTACCAATTTATTTGTCAAAAATATATTGGGTTGATGAACAAAAAATTTATTTATTTGTAGTACAATTTGAAAAAAATATTTTATTTAATTATTTTCTATATTGCATATTTTGTTAAATTTAGAAAGTCATGTCATTTAAAAAAATGTTGATTCTATAATTGATAAAGTTATAAGTTCCTTTCTACGTAAAAGAAACAAATTAATTGCTTAATTTATATTACTTAAAAAGTGATTAAAAATAATAAAAACAATGAAAAGTTAGACTTCATACTTAAATAAAATTAAACCACTTAAAGAGGTGGGTTAGTTTAGACCAATTTAAACCGGCCTAAAGATTGACTTATTCCATCATAATTTGATTCAATTAAATCAAGTTTGATGAAAGAAGTGAGGTCTAAAACTCTATTTCACTGTTTAATTCACAACCATACATCTTATAATAAGCTCATTGATAGCTTTATAATTTATAAAATAATAGAGGAGGGATCCAATTACATCTTTTTTTGTGACACATCATGACACTGTTTTTTTTATAGGTCAATTTTGCGATTTCAAAATCCAAACAGTCGATCCAAACCGTTCAACATGATCACCATATTAAAATGTGCTTGGAGATCAAATTTTACATTTTTTTGAATTTTTTACTATTTATTAAGATGGTTACAAAATCGCTGTTTTTCAATGGTCTGAAAACAACGATTTTGTAACCATCTTAATAAATAGTAAAAAAATTCAAAAAAATGTAAAATTTGATCTCCAAACACATTTTAATATATCCATCATGTTGAACAGTTTGGATCGACTATTTGGACTTTGAAAATGATAGGCGTTAAAGTGTGTCACAAAAAAAGGGGCAAGGAATATTAACAATGCACGAGTCTGTACTCTGTACCAATATAGCACCAACCTGAGTGCCTGACCCCACCGACCAGATTCCATCTCCAGCTGCCACTTTCCGCAATTACGCTGACCGCTATCATTCCCAATTTGGCTTAGTTCACACTTCACAGTTATTAGTTATTACTCTTCACTCCCGTCCTGTGTCGTCTCGTCCCTCATTTTGTCATACACCGATCGAGCATCTCAATCTTTCCAATTTAACAAAAAGAAAAACTCTCCGTTCAATCCCCATGGAAACCACCACCAACACCATTGAAGAGCTTCTAGAAGTGATCGAGCAAGAAGTTTCAATTGACTTCAAGCTGAATGCCAAGTGCCGTTCTGACCTCCACCTGCGCTCCCTCCATCCCTCTCTCCCCATTTTCTTCAAAATCCAAACCTCCTCTCCTCAAAAATTCCATGTCAACCCCCCCAGCGGATCCCTCCCTCCTCTCTCTACCATAACACTCCAAGTCATTCTTCGGCCGCAACCGCTGCCTCCATCAACCTTCCCTCGATCATCCACTGACCGGTTTCTCATTCGCTCTGCACTCTCCCCAGCCGATCTCGATCGTCCGACCGTCATCTCGTCCTTCCCTTCAATACGGCTCCGTGTTTCTTATGTTGGTCCCTACCTATTACGGCTAGCCACGTCATCTGGTGACTCTGCCTCAGCACGCCTTATCCTTCACCGCCAGCCGTACCTTCTGCCGCTTCTCGATCCATCTAATGAAAACGATAATCACCTACTAGAGCAATCATGGCTGCCCATTCATGCATCAGCGGCAGCTGGAGATTACAACAAATTGGTCCAGTTGATTGAAATGGATGAAATGGGTAAGGGATTACAAGCCAGGGACAGGGATGGTCGTACGGCACTGCATGTGGCGGTATCAAGAGGGCACGTTAGGTGTGTGAAGGCGCTGGTGGAGAGAGGTACTGACAAGGATGTGAGAAGTCATGATGGACGTACTGCATTGCACCTTGCAGCTGCGAATGGCGATGCTGAGATGGTGGCTTTGCTAGTTGAGATGGGGGCTGATCCAACGGTGGTCACTGACCGGGGAAGGATGCCAGTGGATGTGGCACGGGATAAGGGATACGTAAGTTAATTTGGATTTTCTTATGGATTTGTGTGTGATTAATTTGTGGTCATTCTATTGGAATATGTGCTGTCAATTAATTTTTCCACTGGGGACCGTACGTCAAAAGAATATTAATGGTCCCGACAAACTGATATACTGTCCAACAGCATAAAATATATTGGCATCACTGTACAATGCCATGCATTGGTGGGTCCGAATCTGCTGCGATTCTAAGGGATCGCAGGACTTGCGATTCTAATTCCAACCATTCAAATGATGAAATCCGGGATTTTTCTGAGAAGTCAGTTTTTGTGTACGAATCTCGAAACATATGAACTGTTGGAATTGGAATCGCAAGACCCTGCTGCGATCCTAGAGGATCGCAGCAGATTTATTTCCTGCATTGGTACCTAAACACACTTCTCCTTTCTCCCCTCATCCCTAATTCAGAACAATTAAAAAGAGTTAAGAAAAAGCATTAAGGTTAACTGTCAAGAAAATTGTAACCATTTTAACTGGTTTTAATCATCGTTTATATTGTACTTGCACTATCCTAGATTGAAAAGAAAAAAAAAAAATTTGGGGTATCTTGTTTTGCTTCGATCAGCAATCAGAATATGTTTTTTTTTTATGCAGCAAGACGTTGTGGATATTTTGAAACGGTGGGAACTCGTAATGGCAGCCACCAGGCAAGGTGACCTCCGCCGTCTAGAATCCCTTCTGAAAAAACGTGCTGCGATCCAAGGCCGTGACCAATACGGCACAACAGCTCTACATTTAGCGTCCATCAAGGGGCAATGTGACATCATGGCAGTTTTGATCAAGCATGGCATTCACATAAATTGCAAGGACTTAGAGGGACATACGCCGCTCCACCTAGCCGTCGAGGGTGGATGCCTAGAGGCTGTGGAGCTGCTTGTCGGCCTGGGAGCAGATGTCAATGCACAGACAAAACGAGGTGCGACACCACTTGAAATAGCGGTTTACATTAACTATGATGAGATTGCGAGGTTTTTACGTAGTCGGGGTGCAGCGCCAAGCTCTTCGTTGGGTCTGGTTGCATCTCCTCTTCCACCTCAACTCCTAGTGTGATTTTCAATTTTGAAAATGTCTCAATTGTATAGTTTTCCGTGGATTTTTTTTTTTTTTTTTTTTTTGGGATTTTGTCATGAGCAGCTTCATCTTTATTGAGTCAAGAAACCTAAAAGGCCTATATTTTGTTATTGAATCCATGAGCGAAGTATTCTATATTGGGCCCATTTGTTGCAAATTAGGCAAGTTCTTTGTTATTTAGGCCCACGAAAATTTCACAAGTATCCTCGCCTACTAAAAAAATGACACGTTTACAACAATTAAATATCTCGATCTATCCAAAGACAATTACCAATTTTCCTTCGTGTTTATAAAATTGACTGTACTATTTGCAAGCGGAATCAATGTTATTATATTTTTTAACATATACGACAATTATTCTAATAAATTAAGGTATAGACAATACATGACTATTGGATTTTTTTTTCATTTATAACTTGTAACAATTTATAGATAAAATATTTTTTTAAATTCGATCATTTTTTTTATTTCTTAGCATAATATATTGAAATTATGTATCTAAATGGATGTACAATATAAGATATTATAATGAGTGAGGCTAAGGTACTATGTATATCACATATTAGTATGTACTCTAGACTAATATCTCTATTTTCAAAATTCAAATAGTTGATCTGAACCGGACAACATGATCTCCATATGAAAATGTACTTATAGATCAAATTTTATATTTTGCAGATATTTTTTACAAGTTTTTTTCTACATATCTAAAAAAAAATTTCTAATTTTTTTTTTAAAGTTGGATCTATAAGTACATTTTTATATGGAAATCATGTTGAACGGTTCAGATCGAATGTTCACACTTTAAAATTAAATATATTGATTCACAGTAAATGCTCATCTTATTCTCAATTAAATGTTCACAATCGGACACTTCACCGTACCGTACAGTGCAATTTATTCAGCGGCTGTGAACCTCCGCAAATGCTCATCTTATTCTCAATTCCAACGGAATTGTGGAGAATTTTTTTTATAAACCATAATTAAATTTTTTTTTTTTACGAAACCAACATGATTATTTTTTTTTTACAAAAATCATAAGAACCGAAATGTCATTTCGGTCCATTATTTTTTTTTTATTTCGGTCCGGTCCCCTTTTTGGATTTTTTGTGATACTGGTTTCACAAGTTTTCATATGAGTCGCCACAGAAAATCCAACAAGGAGACCGGACTGAAATGCCATTTCGGTCCGAAAAAAAAAATGGCGGACTGAAATACCATTTCGGTTCTTTTGGTTTTTGTAAAAAATATTTAATCATGTTGGTTTTGTAAAAATATTTTTTTTAATTATGGTTTATAAAAAAAATTCAATTGTGGAGGGCACCAAGAGTGACATATTCCGGGGTGTAAAGGGGAAAGGGTTAAAATGGAACCCATTTCTACTAGGATCTTGGTACGGAAGGGCCCAATAGCCTTTTTTAAGTTTAACATAGTAATGCAGAACCCCTAGACTTAGTTTCCGATCCACACTGTATTATTGGGCCCGAATAGATGGGAGATCTCTCAATCAATTTCTGCATACGGTTCACAGTCGCATGCGGTTCGCCTCCCAAACAGTATAACATCTCTTCATTCCTACAGGACTATAGAAGCCTATAAATAGACTAGATCTAGAGTTCTTATGTACCGTGATTTTTATTTTTACCCAAAAACAAATTTATTTTAATATAATTAACAAAGTTTCTGAAAAAATTATATTTGTACCTAAACCGTAAATATTATTTACGGTTTGAATTAAGAATTTAAACCGTACAGAATATTTACGTTTTGAATTAAGAATTCAAACCGTAAATATTCTGTACGGTTTGAAATCAGATTTTTTTTTTTGAAAACCCGCCCGTGAAGACTCCCTCTCTGCCTCTCCGCCAGAACAAAAAAAAGAAAAAGCCCTCCGCGCCTCCGCCCAAAGACCGGCGGTGACGCCCTCTCCCTCGCTGCCACCCTCTCCCGCTGCCACTCCCTCCCGCCGCCACTTCCTCTCCCCTCCGCTGCCACCTCTTTCTGGTAAGTTTTCGTATTTCGATTAAAATTTGATTAGGGTTTAGGATTAGAGTTTAGGGTTAGGGTTATTGGCACGAATTGGTGTTGCGAAATACCTCGTTGAATCGTATCGGGTTGTTGATTTTCCCGAGCGATTGATCGATCGTTTTAAATATTTATTGTAGGTAAAGATTTAAATATTATTTCTTTATGTAATTTTTTTCATGTAATGTATTCATTTTCTTCAAAAGAACACACACAATTTAGTGTAAATAATTAAATTCACCCAAAATTAAGCAGTTAAAAAAACAAATGATAATTAAAAGTTTTAATCACAGACTAAATTGAATTTACTCCAATAAGTTTCGCAATTTTTTTGCTAATTAAAAAGTTTGAATTAATTAAAATTTACAAAAAAATAGTTTTCCAAAAGAATTTACTGTGAATCGAAAAATTTCATTGTTTGTAAATTCACAAAGAATGTGTAAATAGATGTTCCAGATTTTAACCAAATTTTTTATGCTTGATAAAATAGTTTAAATGTTTCAGATTTTAACCAAATTTTAATTTACTCATATAATGTATTGTACACATTCTTTGAGTAGTTTCATTGTTCCTCATTTACAAAACTTTTAATTATCTTCAGAACAGTGAAACAAAATCTGGAGACCAAATTTTATATTTTCTCAAAATCTTGTACTCTTCTAAAAAACAACAATATTAGTATCTATTTAGAAAATAATAAACTAAAAAATTGTAAAATTTGGTTTTCAACCAGATTATAACATAGAAATCATGTTGAACTGTTTGGATAAACAGTTCGAATTTTAAAAAAAAAAATGAGGATGTCAGACGTGATTAACACAAAAACAACATAGCATTTTAATCACACTCATAAAAATTCATGGAAATAAATATGGAAGAGTTGCATTGTTTTAAATTTATTGCACATGTCATATATTAATTTTTAAGAATGACAAAAAAATTGTGAATATAATATTTTTTTTGAATAAATAGGCGAGAAAAGAAAAAGAAAAATACGTTAATTTCTAAAGAAGAAAGTTAATCTTATTATTTTTTTTCAAAAAAAGGAACGGATAATTAATTATCTAATTTAACATAACTATTAAAGGATTCTGTCTTTATCTTTCTTTTTTGTTAATGTCGGTTCCTTTTCAATTGCTTAGGACGGGAGATGAGTATTGATTTTGTCGGTTCTTTAAGGTTGATATTTAAATGAAGCTATTTATTTCTACAGTTTTTTATGTTGTTAGAAATTAGTATATAACAGTATAACTTAAATGTGTTGAACTAAATTTTTTTTTACTGTCCAATTTTTTAGATTAATATTTTGAAAAAATAAATTTAGCTCTTTGATAATAAAATTATAGTATGACATAAATAGTAAGAATCACAAAAAAAAATATACTTGAGAAATGATTATAGAAAGTATAGATGCTGATATGCATAAATTATTCTTAGAAAAATCATTCTAATAATTATACTATTAACTATTAACGTAGGATGGCTAGGGGACGGCATAGGAGACCACCCGCAGCCGACCCGGTTGATGAGCCCATTCCCGAAGACAGCAAGGACCATTTCAGTCCTTTATTATGGATGCCTCACGATGAGCACCGAGTCTCAGAAGCATCTAGAGAGGTACTTGATTTCTTTTTTTTTTAAGTTTAAATTTTGTTGAGTTTTCGTATTTTAGATTTTCATGTTGTTTACTTTTTCCAACGCAGAGTGAGGTAATTATAACTGCCAGGAGTCGACATTATGACTTCCAGTACTACTCGCAGATGGATTTGTATTTGTAAAATTTGGGGGTGCAACATTTGGTCGATATTCTAGAGTCGGAGAGTAAGGCCATTAACGCGTCCCTCATTGCAGGACTAGTGGAGCGATGGCGCCCCGAGACGTACACGTTCCACTTACCTTTTGGAGAGATGACAGTGACCCTCCAGGACGTCAGTGCTCTATGGGGTCTGCCTATCCAGGGCGTGCCTGTTGGTGGCATATCTGACCCCACAGATCCAGATGACATCACAATTAATTACATGCTCGCGGAGTTGTTAGGAGCGGAGCCAAATATACGTGGCAATGGTGGGGACTCCAAGTACTGTCTGGACAAGAAGAAGCTGCGAGCTATGTTTGCGAGAGGTCTGGGTATGGATTCCACTCAGCTCGAGATTGAGAGGTACTCATACAAACTATTCATATTACATTTATTTTGTACTCTGTTTCATGAGGAAAAATGAGTTGCTCTGTAATTTCAATATTACAGATACACACGGGGATTCGTGAAGGACCTATTTGGTTCTGTCATGTTTGCTGATTCAACTGGTGATACCATCCCGATGATGTATCTAGAGCTGCTGCGAGACCTTCAGCCGTCGAGCTGCAAGTACAACTTGGGTGGGGCTGTCCTAGCACATCTTTACTCCAACTTGTGTCACGGTTGCAAGGTGAGTATGTTATTTCTGTCTTATTTTAATTATCTACCTTGTCATGCACTTGCTGTCTTATTTTAATTATTTAACTTATCCCTGACGGCTAATATTCTTCAAAATATAGCGGAAAACTAAACAAATCTACGGGCCGATGCTACTACTGCAGCATTGGTCATGGTCACGGCTGCCGGTGGGGGTACCTGAGCCGAACGAGGATCCATGGGGAGCGCCTGAAAGTGGGAATCGACCGGCATTTGGCATGAAATGGTACGGACATCATTTGTACAAGGATAACCCTCACGGAAAGCCAGTAGGTATCAGGTTGGTCCGATCTCAAATTCAGAGTTTGGATGAGACGCAGGTGAACTGGACTCTGTACCATGAGCTATACACTGAGGGGAGGCTGCCGCAGATTGTAGCGTATGATCATCAGATGTGGCTCTACAAGGGTCCGCTGGTGTGCTTCTGGATAGTGGTGCTCCACTATCCAGACCGGGTGCTCCGTCATTTTGATTTTCTTGCAGTCATCCCCACAGATCCAGACGTCCCGAGATCTGTGATCATGAGTCTACACGGGTAAGTTATGTTCTTTTTAGCATTTTTGTACTTAGCGTTATGTTCTTGGCTTTAAATTGCTTTGCTATGTTAACCAGAGGTGCAAAGTAGGGCTCGGACGCACTCCTTCAGCATTTCGAGTAATTTTTGAGAGATGATATCTCACGATCTGTTTTGAGATTTTGCATGAAACTTCACAGTCTTGTTCTACGAAGTCAAGACTGCATGTCGGCAAATTTTCATGATTTTTGAAGTTGCTTTGCTATGTTAACCAGAGGTGCAAAGTAGGACTCGGACGCACTCCTTCAGCATTTCGAGCAATTTTTGAGAGATGATATCTCACGATCTGTTTTGAGATTTTGCATGAAACTTCACAGTCTTGTTCTACGAAGTCAAGACTGCATGTCGGCAAATTTTCCTGATTTTTGAAGATGCTTTGCTATGTTAAACAGGGGTGCAAAGTAGGACTCGGACGCACTTTAACTTAACAATTCATACAAACCTCTAACTTAACAATTCAAACTAATTTAAATTCCAAACCAACTGAACAACATAATCTCCAAACACAAACTAAACTAATATTTTGACACGATAATATTCTTTTATCTCCACGCATCTCGGACAGTCCTTTTTATTTATTCCAGTCCAGCGACAATAGTTTTTCTTGTCCTCGTTCTTTTCTCGATTATTAATGTCCATCTTTCTCGGCTACAAATTAATTAAAAAAATAATAATTACAAAAACAACAACATAATATAATACAAATAAAGTTCATACAAATCTAATTAAATAAGTTCATACAAACTGCAAAATGATAAATGTTCACAGGCTACAATTCATCTAATTACATAAGTTCTCAACAAATTAAAATAGATCGCAAGTTAATTCCTGCGACCACTCAGCCTAAAATGCAATCCCAATGATCTCCATGATGATGTGCTCCTTCTAGCTGGTTGCACTGCTTCTTCTTGCCGGTTAGCTGTACCAGACGGGCCTTCTTGCGCTCGGTTAGCTGTACCGGATGGCCCTACTTGGGATGTGCTCCTTCTAGCGGGTTGCACTGCTTCCTCCCTCGGGTGTGCTGTACCAGATGTCCCTGCGCCAGATGCACTCCTCATTCCTGCGCCAAATATGCTCCTTCTTCGCTGTGTAGTACCTGAAGGACCTTGCATCCCAATCGCATCTCTTCCTGCCAGTACTTCACCCATTGCCTCCCTAAACATCATATTTGCATTTTCACGGTCTGCTGTTCGGCTTCTGGTTGTGCTTCGCCGCGGCCCTTGCGATCCACTTGCCTCGGCCATAACTCGCTCATTTTTTGTTGCATTTGCTGCGTTATGAGCATCTGCAGCCCAAATATGTGTTAGTAAGCTATTCAAAGATTGGAATGAAATATAATCAGGGTTCAATGTTACATACCTCGACTTTGCCTGTCAGAAGTGGAACGGCGAGGACGGTGCCCCCTTCGCCTACCTTGCATTTCATCCATGGTCATTTCATGACGGATGTGTTTTCTCCTACCACGCCGTATCCAATCTTTGTTTGGCTCAATTTTAGGGGTAGTGGTTGTAGGCCAATCTTCAGGATTACCGTAAGGAACAAACAGTGCATTCCAAGTACTCAGAAGGTAATCCACCCTATACCAGTTGGCAACAAATAGGTCGGGTGACCAGCTTTTATGGCGACAAACCGCTAACACATGAGCGCACGGAATTCCAGTTAATTGGATACCTCTGCATGTACATTCCACTGTTCTCTCCGGCCCGAATGTCATGGTATACTGGAACCTTCTATGAATCATGGACATAGTTCCATCCTGCGTTTGGACTACTGGAACATATTCATTTGGGCCCGTGACTGTTAGTTTGTAATAATCTAGAAGTCAATAATACGATAAATTTGTTATATAAAGCTTTGTTCATGAATTGAATGTTTAATCATTTTGTTACCTTGAGTATTATTGAATTTATGAATCATTTCGAGTTTATGACTGGAATTGTGAAACTTCATAATATAGATGATAATACTCTTAAAAGTCTCTAACCAAGGTAATTAGCAGGGACACTAATTACCGCGATAAGGTTAGTGTGTGGATTAAATGATGGTTAAGTTTTACAAACCATAGACAAAGAGTTGTCATTTTAATCACACAGATACATGTTAGAGAACATGATATTTGACAGACCCCAAATGAAACATTAAATGGAATTGTGTTTGTGTCATTAATGTTTTCATTTTAGTGTTAAGTTCTAAAGTATGAGATATTCATTTTTCCTACATAAGAGATGTATATGTGTGATTGCTATCTAACGCTATCCGTAAAAAGTAGCTATAAGGGTAGTTTTTCGGTATACATAGCTTATGCGGAGGAAAAGATGGTTTATCAAAAGTACTATTGTCCTTCGTATCTCAATACGAGTTATAGCATCACTGGGCCCCTTGATAGAATATGATTATCTGGATCCAGTATGATTACAAGAGTAAACATATTTGATAATCTATTCAGGATCAAGAAAAGATTAAGTTTGCAAGGATGACACACACCTACCTTGAAACTAATCTGATAGCTATGAGACAAAAGAATTAACACGAAGTAAATCGTTTACTGGATCATGATATTGTACGGTACAGCATCATCTGTGTAATTGGTGTCATAATGTACTTGCCAGGTGCCACCTATGATAAATAGAAGTTAAAATAGTTTTAATTCTATTTGCCAACATAACACAGATCCTATTGGGTCACACCATATAGGAGCTAGTCGGAGAATCTTATTGATTAATTATAATGATTATAATTAATAATAAGATGGATAAAATTAATTATATATGATATAATTAAATTATAAATGTCATTTAAATGACAAGCAAAAACATTGGTTAATTTATGAACGTGTTTGACACGTTGCATAAAAGTTACCGAACGAACGATCGAGAAAATATATATTTGATTTGGACTTAGAATATTTAATTATTGGATTTGTATTTTGGGCTTGAAACCCATTAAGAATAAATCACTAATTAAATATTAAAGGCCCAAAATCAAAGGCCCAAAATTAATCAAGTCTTAATGGGCCGAGGGCAAAATGGTAATTTCTTGCCAATTTCATTTTTGGCCGTTGATTTTGCCGACTTCAATTGCCGACTTCAATTTTGAAAATGATATATATATTAAAATTGAAATGGCGGTTGAAAAAAATGTTATAAATATGTGATGAAAGTTTGAGAGATTTTCATTCAAATTCCTGAATACGATTCGATCCGATCGAACGATAATTCTCTCTTTTCTCAGATTCGTTCTAATCAGAGTTTACGGGTTTTAGAAATAATATTTTACGAGAGTCGTAATTATTATTTGCTTTTTCTCGTGAATAGTGTTTTTGTCAGATTCCGCGGTTTACGGTATTTCTGGTAAAAGAAATAAACCGCTCTCTCGATCAGTCCTGGTGGATAACCGATAGAGGCACTATAATTTTGGTGCTTGCTTAACCGGGTCAGACAGTCGGGTCAGACTGCATTCCAATTTGAATTTGGAAGCAAGGTAAAGAAATGTTATATTAATCTATTTAATTGTTAAATAGATTTAATCTTTTAGAAATCAATCAAAGGAGTAGATCTATAAACTGATTAAAATACAAGTAAATACGGTTTTACTACTTTGGGTCTATACAGGATTAATCTAGTATGTAACTCTCGGTTATTATCCGACATACTACTTAATCTATGATCTGAATGAGTAAAGTTTTACTTACGGTTTTTAATCTAAGAAAATGATTGAACATGTATGTAACTCTCGGTAGATTATCCGACATACCACTTCAATCCTTTTTGGCTTAAGTTAGAAGTAAAATTTTTGTTTTACGGTCTTTCCGCAGCTTAAGCCTAATGGCTTTGGGTAGCCTCAAAACCCAACAGTGACTTCGTACTTACCTTCGCCGTGTGATTATGGGATGACATCCATTTTTGTACCTTTCTCCCACCGTTTGGCGAGGTTAACATGTACCCGTTCAGAAAAAGGCTTTTCTGCATTGCTTTGCTCCATCGCTGCCTGTCGCCGCTGAACAAACCACCTATTGCACTTTGATAAGCCTAAATTTCATATATCTTTTAAGTAGGATTTGGTCTCTAAATCTATCCCCTTTTGTTGGTTTAAAGCCATTTAGTTTAGATAATGCACCAAGTTCGAGATTCTGCTATGTTTTCATGTATTTTCAGGTACTAGAAGCAAATGGGAATAATTTGGAGCAAGTCCGGACACGATCGGAAGCTAGACGGCATGTAGAGGCAAGTAACAGAGGAAAATTGCGACCTGCAATAATTTATCGCGACCCGCAATAACACAATTTATACTAAATAGCTCACTGCCACAATTCTGCACCATTATTGCGACCCGCAATAACACAACTTCTACTAAACAACTCACTGCCACAATTTTGCACCATTATTGCAACCCGCAATATTTATTATTGCGACCCACAATTTCTTCACTGCTTCTGAATTTTCAGTTGCTACAGACCCAGAATCATTCTTATAGCCCACACCTTCTTCCCCAAGAGGGGAGGCCACTATTTTACACACTTCTTGAGAGCTAAGAACAACCTCAAGACCTAGGGTTTGAGATCTAAGGTGATTTGGAGAAGGAGAAGCTCAAGGGAGAAGAGATTTGATTTGTGCTTGGATTTGTATTCTCTACTCAATTTTCTTCTTTCTTGGCTTTGGTAACAAACTGTTTATCCCATTTGTAACTATTTGCGCCCTTATGAGAGGCTAATCTCCTCTCTAGGGGCGATGGCATGTAAAACTCGAAACTAGGTGCACTCTTTCTTACTCGATTTGTGAATTTTATTGACTATTAGCAATTTACTCTTTTAAAGCTTGATTTATGCATGGATTGTGTGGTTTAACCTTACTCCTTCAATTCATGGATTTAGAAATTTTTCAATGACTAAAAATCACTTGCATTAACTCCCCGAACAAAAAGAGTAAATAATAGGTTATTAGGACGAAGTACTTAACCGAGAAGTCCGAGGTAACCTAAAAGTACGATATTAGCACACGAAGTACTTAACCGTGAAGTGCACGCTATTATCACTTTAGACAGAACACCCACGCACGCTTTAGAAACACGAATCGAGTAGATTGAGACCTTAGTGGATAGAAATGCCAAAGCCCCTGGAACTCCTACACTTGAATTAGACCCAAAATATTTATTATTTGCTTCTTTCAACTTAATTAGATTTAGAAACCAAATCAAACTTTGTCTGTCTAGCTTAATGAATTGGTGAGAATCAGTACTTTATGAGTTGTCCCTGTGGATTCGACACCCGAAACACTACTTGGCAAGATTGTATGCTTGCAATCAAATTAGGTGTATTAGGGTTCATAATAAGCTATAGAAAAAACACGAACACACTTGTAGAATGTCTCCTCTACAAGTGCAGCCACGGGCAACATTCGGCTATCCTTGAAGACAACGTTCAGGGACTCAGACCCGTTTGTTGTCATGATACCAAATCGGTGCCCTCTATCACAGGTCTGGAAAATTTTATCAAAATTTGACAGCTCCATGACATCATTAGGACGTACTTTGCCCACTCTCCTCAGAAAAGCATTACACCTCAGATTTTGCTACAATAGAACAATGCAAAATTAGACAAAATGCATCTAAAAGAAACAAAAATGATATAAATTACACATTATTAGACATACCGAGGCAAAATCTTCGAACACCTCTTTCAGCCTTCTCGGCTTCTTCTTCCTGGCTCCTAGTTTGAACCTAGTTCCGTACCATTTGTCCTTCCCACACACCTGGACCAGGTTGTCAGCAACATGCTGGATACAATATCTGTGCCCAAAATTATCCTTGTCCCATCCGTATTCAGGTTTCAATGTAGCTTTGATACCCATGTGTTGGTCTGATATAACACACACGAATCACATCAATCCTAAGCCATTGTAAGAAAAAACCCCAATTCTCTTCATTCTCTTTATGCACAATTGCAAATGCTAGAGGCAACAATTGATTTTCGGCATCATAGCCACAAGCCATCAAAAGCCTGCCCTCATACCGCCCAGAAAGGAAGGCTGCATCTATACTGATCACTGGTCTCAAGTAATCAAATGCGGTGATGCATGGTCCGTAAGCCCATGCCACGGCCCTGAATTCCTCAACACCTTGCTTGACCAGTCTTGTATTTTTATCGATGCTCGGACTTGTCAGAAATTGGTATTTCGAGCCGGGATTCGTGTAACATATCCCGATAAGCAATAGTTTCATAAAATTGTACGACTCTTCCCAACTCCCAAATTGCCGGGCTACTGCAATCTCACGACCTCTCCAAAGTTTGTTGTACTTCGGGGTTATACTGCCAAACCTAATCCTAACACAGTGTGCCACACTCCGGATGCTCATAGTGGGGTCTTTCTTAATGCTGCTCTCGATGATATCTGCGATGATTGATGCCATGAGTTGTGCATGGTCGGTCCTGGTGTACTCAGACATACATGTGTGAGGCGTGTCTTGCTCAGTTATCATCCATGTATCTCCAGCATTTGTTGCTTTTGCCTTCAGTTTGAAACGACAACCCGGAGTGTTGCATCTAATTTCCAGCCGGGATGTGTCACTTCTCTTTGTATATATCTCCTTGTTCTTGTCAATATGGTACTCTCTGATCTTTTTCGTCAGTTGCTTTTTACTTACGAAGTATTGGCCTTTTGTGAGCTCACTCTTGTATTCAACCCGACGACCATAGTAAGAAACATCTGCTTCTCGAAAAGCAGATGTGTCATTGAAGTTTACAAACGGGTGAGTCTCAGAACGGCCACTTAACGGCATATTCTCCCTATTTTGCCTCACAGTGGGCTGTGTGTATTCCTCTTCATCTCCTTCATCATTAATGTCCCAGTCTCCTCCCCCCCATTCATCCCCAGTTTGCAGATTCTCCTCCTGTACCTCGTTCATAAATTCAAATTTTGACTCGTTTGGATCTTCCTGTACTGGTGGCGGTCTGGGGTGAGGATTTGGTTCAGGCCCAGGTAAGGATGAAGGACCTTCATACACGGATATAGGTGGGATAAAAGGTGGAGATTGTACTCGTGGTGGGACAAAAGGTGGAGATTGGGGTGAATTACTGTATATTTCTGGTTCCGGTTATAGTACAGGCATTGGGATAAAAGGAGTGTATGGTTCATTATTTGCTTGATAATTTTCTGCAACCGAATTTTGGCCTGAACTTCTGGCCCTTGACTCTCCACGAATTCTGCATGCAAAAACTTCCAATAATGATTCGCCAGACCTCAAAACCTGCGCGATCAGGCCTCTCAATGCCCCGTCATCTCCTAATGTGATTCTGACATACTTTCCTGCGTGGACTACTCGGGCCATTATTTCTAATTCCCAGCGATTTCTATTGTAGCCGCTCGCTCTATAAATAAGCGATTGCAACTGCTCGAATGATAAATTTTCATCAACCCAATACGTATTTACTGGAGGTTTGGAGTAACGTGCCCCATTCTGGTCAAAAATGAATTTCCCTCCAAAATGTATTGAAATTCCAATAGGCATGGCCAATAAACTACATTCGTAAATGGTAAATATTTTGTCAGTTTACTGATTTCAATCGTGAAAAGTTGTGAATAGTCATATATGAACTTGAACAGTAGATACGTACATGATCAGCAAATACGTATATGAATGGTACATGAACAGTAGATACATAAATGAACAGTACATTCATATATGAACAGTAAATACAGTAATGAACAGTACATTCATATATGAACAGTAATGAACAGTAAATACGTATATGAACAGTACGTATATGAACAGTAATGAACAGTAAATACAGTAATGAACAGTAAATACGTATATGAACAGTAAATACGTATATGAACAGTACATACGTATATGAACAGTAAATACATATATGAACAGTAAATACGTATATGACCAGTAATGAACAGCAAATACGTATATGACCAGTAAATACGTATATGAATAGTAAATACGTATGTGAAAAGTAACAAAAAAAATACCTGATTGATATCTAGCATTCATATCTATATTTTGACCTTAAATTTGTACCAAAATCTGTGTTTAAATCTATAAATTCGGTTATAATTCATTGAATATATATAGAATGTGGTACTGCTGCAAGTTTATTCATATTCTGCAGGAATCGGGCGAAATCGAGAAGGAATATGGAATTTAGAAGTTTCTACACGGTCCGTGTACCACCTCATGCGGGCCGTGTCAACCTCGACTCGACCGATGACACGACCACAGAGAACCGCTGACTCGACCGCAGAAGGAACACAGGCACACAGTCCGTGTAGCATTCCACACGGGCCGTGTCAAGCAATTCTGGAAACAAATCTAGAATTTGGAAACAAGGCTAATTGATGGAAGGTCGGCCAGAAGAGCATATAAGCGGGATTTCTTGCACCAGAGAGGGTATTCTGGAGCAGAGAAGCATTTTCTAGGGTTTGGACTTGATGGCTAAGCTTGGAGACAAAGTTGAGAAGCGAAAGACGCGAGTTTTCGACGGATCTTCTTTGTTCTTCGGGTTTTGTCATGGCTAATCTTTTTATTACTTCTTTTATCTGTTTTAGAACTATGTCTGAGTAGATTTCTTAGTTTCTAGGGTTGTGATGTAATCGAATATTTTATTTTGCATGTCAGTTATTGGATTCTTTTGTTGAAATTTGTGTTTGCTTGATTGTGATTGATTTTAATTGCTTAATGTAAGTTGTTTGATTTTTATTGGTTTACCACTAGATGAATGATCACATCTAGAAGGTACTTTGGCCCTTATAATCTCTGAACCAAACTAAGTACATGAGGTAGGATTAGTGATCCGAAAGGTGAAACCAAGTAGTAACCGACAGGTGAACATTTCCTCATATCGACGGAATGAGGTTACCTTTAGTATACCAAACAAGCAACTAGGTAATTCAGACCAACATACGACAGTTGAGGTCTAGAACCCGACGAGGGCACATATTGCAATTCCATACCAAGTTAATAAACCAACAGACGACAGTTGAGGTTTAGAGACATTAGGTCTGGTCAGTAGAACCCTACACAAAGGAACAACACAAAGAAACAATAACTGCTGCATTCACTCGAGGACCACACGGATCGTGTACGACAGTACCCGGCCCGTGTACACTGGACACGGCCCGGGTAGGACACTACACGGACCGGGTACCTCGAGGCAAAACTGAGATGAAGTCATAACCCTGGAAACGCCTTTTTACATCTGATTTAAACCAAGTTTATTACTTTCTTGCATTTAAATATTGTCATCGAACTGTTAGGAATCTTAAAAACCAAAACCAACCTTTTCCAACTTCTAGTCTTTATTTAATTTAGGTAGAATTCTAGATAAAATCTGAACCGTCCCTGTGATCGATACCCGATAATATACTACTCGATAGGATTGTATACTTGCAGTGTGAACCGAAAGTGTATTTAAGGTTAAAAAGTACAGTTCACTGTACTGAAACTTTGTACTATACCTTTTGGTGTAACACTGATTCAGCAGACTTCTCTTTCTCGGAGTCCTTCCTTCCTCTTCTCTTTCTTCTTCCTTCCTCTCTTTCTTCTTCTTCCTCTCTTCCTCTCTTTCTCTCTCTCTTTCTCTGAGGCTAACTCCCGTTTTATAGCCAAAAAACGGTTTTTAGAAAATAAAATTATTTACGGTTTGGGTAGAAATAATTTTTTTTTCGAAACTTGGTTATTTATATTAAAATAATTTTGTTTTTGGGTAAAAATAAAAATCTCGGTCTTATGTATCTTTCACTTATTATAGTAAAATCCATTAAAGATTAGAATTAGGGTTAGAAAGAAGGTAAAATTATGTTGGGTAGAGACAGCGCATTGGAGGCCAAGAGAGACTCTCTAGGTGTATCCCTAACATCTCTGTTTTCTTTATTGCTGTACTATATCTTTTGTATTTGATTTCATTGTTGATTTGTCTATGAGAGACTAAACAACGCCTTTCTACAGTGATGATTTGACAATCTGAATTCTTATGAGTTTAATCTAGTTGTTTCTTTTAATTATAATTATCTTAATTATGTGCTTGATCTGATTAATTTCCTACTACATATTATCTTTGTATTACTATCTTAGTTCGGTGCGTACTAACTTTGTTCATATCAGTGAAGAGACAATGGGAGGGGAATGGACTTACATGGAGTAAGTGTAAAGAGGCGGTTGAGGGGTGATCTCTACAAGAAATTAATTATTAACAGGGATTTTGGTTGAGAGACGCGAATGAATCATATATGGATTTTTTAGGAAACTGAGCAAAATCATACACGGATTTTTCTTAGAAAAAACCGTGTATGAAGTAGTATAACTGTACACAGTTTATTAATAATAATCTGTGTACAAATACACGTGCCTTTAGTACATGGTTGCATTTTAAATGACCGTGTGTGTATAGTATTGAGCTTATTTTTGCGCAAACGCCTCCTTTCATTAATTACACATTGTTTATTTGAAATTTTTCTCACATCTGTGTATGGTATGTCATGTTGGGTTAACATTTTTGTAGTAGTGTATCAATTATCAATATATATACAATAAATAAGAGATAGGCTAATATGCTTTTAGTAGCATATGGGCCGATATGCTTCCAACTCAAAATCGAATTTTCAAAGTCCAAACGGTCGATCCGAACCGTTCAAGTTGATCTACATATTGAAATCTGCTTGGAGACCAAATTTTACATTTTTTTGGAATTTTTTTACTATTTATTAAGCCACTTTGAAAATTGCTAATCCGGGTGAACAGTAAAAACAGTGCAACAAAATTCTGGACCATGTGATCAGCAATTTTCAAAGTGGCTTAATAAATAGTAAAAAAATTCCAAAAAATGTAAAATTTGGTCTCCAAGCAGATTTCAATATGTAGATCAACTTGAACGGTTCGGATCGACCGTTTGGACTTTGAAAATCTAATTTTGAGTTGGAAGCATATCGGCCCATATGCTACTAAAAGCATATTAGCCTATCTCCAATAAATAAATATATATTAAACTCATGTCACAAGAATATATCACTATTATCAATAGAAATATCTGCGACAATATCAATAACAAAAATTACTTTTATCATCGCAAATAATGACATATTCTCGTAGTCTTATGCATAAAAAAATCTTTTTCACTTATCCATATACTTTGTAAGTTGTGAAATCTTTAAACTATGAAATATGCGGTGTAGCGAACATATAATTCATTGATGTGATCATATAATATCATGTATATATCCCTCAAAAACTTCAAAATTACATATTCTCCCCTGTAAACTTCATAATATAATGTTTTACCCTTCTAAACGTCAAAAACTCACAAATTTACTATCTTTTTGTCTTTTCTATTAAAACTCATTTTAAAATTATAAAACACTCATTTTATCCTTTATAAAAAAACATAAAAATATGTAGTTTGCTAGGAAAATGTCAGTCTTATAATCAGTCAGTTTCCCAGGACAAAAAAATATTAGTTTTATAATCGATTGGTTTCTGAGGATAGATGGTTCATTTCTCTACTTGTGACACATACACAAGCTTATACCTAATTGTCACTGTGTATATGTCAGATGTGGGGAAATAAGTCATTTGCCCTCGAAAACTGACCAATTAGAAGACTCACATTTTTCTTAAATAGGTTACATACTTTCATGTTTTTAATAAAGAGTAAAATGAATATTTTATAAATTTGAAATGAGTTTTAATAAAAAAGACAATCAAATGGATAAATTTGTGAGTTTTTAAAATTTAGAAGGACAAATGTGATATTGTGAAGTTTTCAAGAGGTCTACGTGAAATCCCCCTATTTTTTTTAATAAGAAATGAACATCAAAGCTCTCAAATTATTTGTAATGATTAACATTGAGTTTGAAACTTATAACTTCACAAAGAAAACAACCCAACTTTATGATACCTCTGCAAAAAAATAAAATAAAGTATCTATTTAATTATGTATGAAAAAATATTGCAGAGACGTATATATATTTATGGGCATATAAAGCTACGAGGATAAATCTATGCTAGACCACCATCAAATCCGAATAGTTAAAAAATCAATAAATCTACTATGGAGTAATTTGTGTCTAGTGAGAGATAATTCTTAATGGCTAAAAAAATATGTTATAAAGGTCAAATTAATCATTTAATAATTTTGGATTGAACTATTGAATTATCAACTTAATTGTCTATAAA
Organism: Carex kokanica; assembly: GCA_025461125.1. NCBI lineage: Eukaryota > Viridiplantae > Streptophyta > Magnoliopsida > Poales > Cyperaceae > Carex > Carex kokanica. The sequence continues at coordinate 60,063 of JAJGRX010001244.1, forward strand.
TAAAACCCTTTGAATATTCTACAATGAACATAAAATTTAAGGCTGATTAAAGAGAGATTTTGAACAGGCAAATGTTGGTCAATTTGGATGTATAAACTATGGATTGAAATATATTTAAGTCTAGTTTGTAATGGTGAAGGTTTCAAGTAAGTTGGCATCCTCTATGGATCCGACTCTGCTGCTTTTCTTAGAGAAAAACATGATTCTGCTCTTCCGATCCTAACCATTCAAAATTTTTCATTTGCGTATCTCGATAAAGAAACTTTTTCATGCACAAATCTCAACGAATTTAAATGATTGGAATCGGAAAAGCAGGATCTTGCTTTTTTTTAAGAAAAGCAGCAGAGTTCATTCCGTCCTCTATAGAGAGTTATGGGTGTTTTAGTGAAGGCATGTCAAAATTTACTGTGTTGTTTCGAACTTTGTTTTCTGTTTTAATGTTGTATGAATTTCTAGAGTTTTCTTTTGTTGCTTAGGGTTATAAAAGTAGTATTCTATTGTTATGTAAGAAAATATTATGGGAATATGTAAGAGAATATTAAAAGTTAATAACAGAAAGAAGTTTGTTTGTTATTCTCTTCTCTCCACCTAAAGAATGTTGTTTGATTCACCATTTCTTTTTATCAAAATGATATCAGCCGAAATTTTTAATCATAGTACGTAAATAGAAAAATTAAAAAATTAAAAATGAGAGAGAATATACACTATTTTTAAAAGTGATAAGGCATTGTTTTGATATGGCGTTTGACGCCATATCAAACAGAAACCTCAGTCCAAAAATAAAAAATAAAAATTGAAATAGTGGGAAGCCATATTGAACCAAATCACTATTAAAAAAAACAAATAGAACACCACATATATAAAATGAAATCTTGATTAAAAATGAGAAGGCACTAAGTAAAACTTTCAGTATTAAATACCTATTTCGTAATAGATACGTACTGGAGATGGACTAATTTCAAAAATTGGTCTAAAATACTGAGCTATTTTGTGTTTTGATATAAATATAATATTTGAACAATAAAATTGATATTTTTTTTTTTACATAATGCTCCAAGTACACAACTTGAACAGCTAAATTATAATTTATTCTATAATACAAAGGTTCTAAATACGTGCTATGTCGTGCCGTGATTATGTCAGATCTATACGTGTCATGTCGTCCCGTAATTGAATTTGGAAGGATGGTCACAGTATGTTAGTCACACAATGACCACACATGGCGTGTCCAAAAGTGTCTGGTCACATTTGTCACTTTAACTATTTTTTTTTGTAATTTAAATTAGTTTATTCAATATTCACCATTTGATTAATATCTAACGGTCCTAATTACACGTGACCACGTACTATGTCATGACAAGATATTTCGTGTGACGTGCTGTGTCATGCTGTGACCAGATAATGGTCACGTCATGGCACATGACACGCGAGTCACGGCACCCGTGCCGCCGTGACTTATCCGGTCACGCCATGAGTTTTTTAGATACCCGTACCTCTTGCACGTACGTACGACACGACATGACAAGTCACGCGAAAAATTAGATCACAACACGACATGTGGTCACATGAGTCATATGTAATTAGAACCGTTAGATATTTGATCAAATGGTGAATCTTGAATAAACTAACTTAAATTATGAAAAAAATAGTTAAATGTGACCAAATGTGATTGGTCATGTTTGGACACGTCATGTGTGTGGTCACGGCGTGACTAACATGTCGTATCGCCGTGACTTATCCGGTCACGCCGTGAGTTTTTTAGATCCTCGCGCGTACCTCTCACATGTACGATAGGACATGTCACGTCACGCGAAACATCTGGTCACAACGCAACATGTGGTCACATGTAATTAGGACCGTTCGATATTGATCAAATGGTGAATCCTTAATATACTAACTTAAATTATGAAAAAAATAGTTAAACGTGACAAACATAATCATTCACGGCATAACTAACGTACCAGAATTATTCTTCTAAATTCGGTCACAACACGACACACATATTTAGAACTCTTGTATTATAGAATAAATTATAATTTAGCTCTTGAAATTAAGTACTTTTAGCTGTTCAGTATTTCGGAAAATGAGTACTTAATACTCAAAGTTCTACTTAGTGTCTTCTCATTTTTAATCTATATTTTATTTGGCGTTTCATTTATTTTTCTTTTTTTAATGGTGGTTTGGTTCAATATGGCGTTCCACTATTTAATTATTTTTTTCCGAACTGAGGTTTCTATCTGATACGGCGTCCCGCAAGGACACCATATATATCAAAACAATGCCTTCTTATTTTTAAAAATACCTTACATTCTTTCTCATTTTTAATTTTTTTATTTACTATGAATAAAAATTTCGGGATATCGGAGCTTGACAAGATAAATGGGGGTTCAACCATGGAAAGGAAGAAAAGTAAGAACAAAAAGAAGAAGAAAGAAGAGGAAGACATGCGATGTGGATTGCCAGATGGTAATCAAGGAAGAAGATAAGACCCCTCCTCATGATGCTGCAGAGTCAAATTCGGTTATTGTGGCAACCGAAGTTTGCTTGTGCTTGTATGATGCATTGGATGCATTGGTTCTAAACGTGGATTGTCTCTAACTTGACCGAATAAGATGGTACAAAAGATGTCAGAAAACCTAGAAGGAGTGCACAATGATGCTAGAGAACGTACAAAAAAGAACGCAATCAATGATATGACCATTGTTGCAGTAGTACTTCGTGATCGACTGCGGGATGTGCAAGTTAATGAAGGTATGGTCAAAGGTGAGATTGCGGGAGCCGCTAGAGAGGAGACCCAAATTAAGGACCCAAGTTCGAGCTCATGGTGAGGTCCAAGGTGAGGACCAGTGCACGATCAGGAATATGATTGTCTGCAGGGACAGAGTCAGACTTTGTGACTATCAAATATTAATATGATCTCTATATTCCGGTTTCAAAGATCTCATAGGCGGTTCACAAGTGAATGGGGGTCAATTATATAAATGTTTCATGTTACGAATGGGAATTAATTTTATAGTACCGTAACATTTTACTCTAAACTTGTAGGGTGCAGAAAGTTGCACGATAGTGCGGGTGAATGTTCCACGGTTCAGTGCTCTTTAGATATATGTGTCAAAGGGCATCGAACTTGAGACATTTCATTTCTGCTTTCCTTTGGGTTCACCCTCGATGAACTTACTGTTCATGATCGGTTCATCGAGAAAGTTTATTGATTGTGGGGACGTTTAACTCCTAACGGGCACAAGCCCCCGCCGTTAATTACATCAGCAGACCCTTCCAAGCCAAACTAAATACCTCGTTCATTCCAGAATTTGGGCCTACGTTTATGTGAACTGAATAATGGAGCTAAAAGAGGGCTCATGTACTGACTTTGGATTTAGTTGGTTGGTTCTCACTATTGAACATGTATGTGTGCGTATGCTATGATGCGTGTGCAAAAATGAGGAACAGAACATTTATACTATGCAAACATGTAGATAATACTTATTTATTAAAACATATTTAAAGGATGTATTTGCTATTGTTTCATATGTTTATATATGTTATTAATGAGAAATTCACTTGAGTTGGAGTGGAGGGGTATTTTGGTAATTTCAGGGGTTGGCTAATGTTTAGACATGCTTGATTTTGGTTTAGAAGCATAGAAAATTTGATTTGAGTTCATTTGGAGTTAGTTTGAGTTGATTTGGGCTTGCAACGACGAAATTATGGCCAAAAAGGGCTGAAAAGGGCTTACTTGTGAAATTCTTGTGCTTCCAGGGGCTTTTGTAAATATCTAGGGACTTGCCCTGGTAATTTGGTCTTTTGACAGAGACTATGAATACTTCTCATATTACATGTTAATACCATCAATCTCCAAAAAGAGATTTGTAACAAAATACATTTATTAACAATATGTTGAAATATAATACTCTACAACGTAAATATTCACACATCAATGCACATGTGTGAATACTCCATTAAGTTTGTTTTGTTTTTTTTAATACTATTATTATTACTTCAATGAAGTATGCTTTGTTTCTTTTGAATATTGTATTTGTTTCTTTTGTTTGTAACATTTCAATTACATGATCTGTAAAATTTGATAGATTATTTTTGTTTGGACAGTGAACTATGTGGCAACTACCTTTTATTTCCAAAAAAATAAAATTGAACTAGAAAGCAATAAAACAATGTTCAATACTATTCGGCTGCTCTTGTAAAATAATCGAGGTATGCACAGATGCTTGTAATATTTGACGAGGTATTAATACTTGCAATATTTGACGATGTATAAATTAATTGAGGTATGACGAGGTATGAATACTTGCAATACTTGATATTAATACTTTCAAACGTTAACCAATGCCATAAGGAAAAAAAATTGATAGAATGTGTTAGATATAAATACTTAATACATGAACTATTCACACTTGCATGACGAGGTATGAATACTTGCAATACTTAATATTAATACTTTCAAATATCATCTAGTGCCATATGGAAAAAAAATGATAAAATTTATTACATACAAACACTTGATACATGAACTATTCAAATTTGCATGACAATGTATGAATACTTGCAATACTTGATATTAATACTTTCAGACATCATCCAGTGCCATATGGAAAAATAAATTGATATAATTTGTTAGATACAAACACTTGATACATGAACTATTCACACTTGCATGACGAGCTATGAATACTTACAATACTTGATATTAATACTTTCAGACATCATCCAGTGCCATATGAATTTTTTTTATATAATTTGTTAAATACAAAACACTTGATACATGAACTAATCACACTTGCACGACGAGATATGAAAACTTGTTTGATGAGGTATGAATACTTGCATGACGAGATATGAATACTTGTGCGACAAACAATCCGAAAATATGTCATTATAGATCTCATTTGAAAGAGAAAATTGTGTAGAAGACGTTCGCGATTTTAGATTCACAAAATTCCTTATAGATCGTCAGAAATATTGGTGAGATTGAACGGAGAAAAAAAAACTCACCTGTAAAAACGTGTAAAAGATGGGTGAGTGATGTGTCCAGTTTTTTTTCGAAATACTTGATATATTACATATTAATACTTGCGCGCATAGGTATCCATATTTGTGCGTGTCAGTTGTAAAATCTTTCAAATATTAGGCAATTCTCAAGTAATTAGTGATCCTCCCAGATAGTTAATGACTGGAGAACAAAATGGAAGATTGTTAAATGGAACAGCTAGGTGCTCCCTAGTTCAAAAAAACTTTCATTTCTCAAGACTGAGCAGATTACGGGGATGGGAATATGTGAATTATACTTGCCTCTTGTTTGGGGATTGTAAGTTATAGCTTGCTTTATAGATCAGCGGCTTCTTTTTCTAGTACACGTGTTTATCACAAATATGAGATAGGATCAATTTGTAATTGGATGTAAGACCTTTGTTAAATATGAGATAGGGTCAATTTGTAATTGGATGTAAGACCTTTGTTAAATATGAGATAGGGTCAATTTGTAATTGGATGTAAGACCTTTGTTTAATTATGGCAAGCCGAAGGGCGTTTTCTCCTAAAAAAAAAAATCAGAACAATAATATAGCAAAACATTAATATCACTTTCTTTGGATCTTGTGTCGTTTTCCTTTGTATATTTGGCCTTCCCCATTTATTCACTTCATAAAATAATCCAGCCAATTACCAAACATTACATTGATTTGCATAATATGCATTTCGTTTGCATACTTGGGCTTACTTCACAAAATGGAAAAATTCAGGCGAAAGAGCCACATGAATTTTTTATATGTTTGCTGAAATTACCCGTGAGCACGACTTACATGAGAAAATGACTTAAATTAAATTAAGAAACACACTGTAGAACAAAAATAAATGCACTCTTCCGACAGAAAATCGTTACCGTATCCATGTTATTGTTCAAAGATACACGGCAAGAAAATATATTAATAAACATAATTCTGCAAAAATAAAAAATAAAAATAGATTTATCTGTGTATATAAATAGTCCGTGTATGAGAGTACGAGAGTATGAGAGTGTGTCTCTCCATCCCGGGGGCCACCACGTGAATTCATTTTTTGCTTACAAAAATCTCACATTATTCACCTCACCCCTTCCCTCTACTCCCATTCACTCCCCCCTCCCTCTTCCCGTCGCTCTCTCCACTTTTCCAGTCCCATCTCGACCCCTCTTCCATGAAACAACCATCTTTCTTTCTCTAATCAATAATCATACTTACTGTTTAAAATTTAATTTTCACACCCTCATTTCTCCATCCACAGAAAGGAAAACAGAAGAAGCAAATATGGATCCCGAACCGGGTCCATCTTCATCAGCAGGTGCTGACCCGCCTCCTCCTCCTCCTCCTCCTCTTCCTCCTCCTGGTCCATCTCAACCGGCCTCACCTCCGCCGCAACTCAGCCGATACGAATCTCAGAAGCGGCGAGACTGGAACACCTTCCTGCAATACCTCCGCAACCACAAGCCGCCGCTCACTCTCGCGAGGTGTAGCGGCGCGCATGTGATTGAGTTCCTGAAGTATCTAGACCAGTTTGGCAAGACAAAGGTGCACGCCAATGGGTGCACCTTCTATGGCCAGCCAAACCCTCCCGCACCGTGCACGTGCCCCTTGAAGCAGGCATGGGGTTCGCTTGATGCACTCATCGGCCGGTTGAGAGCTGCATATGAGGAGAATGGTGGTGCACCTGATTCTAACCCGTTTGCGGCTCGTGCCGTGAGAATCTACCTCAGAGAGGTACGCGATGCTCAGGCGAAGGCACGGGGGATTCCATATGAGAAGGTAAGGAAGCGCAAGAGAGGTGGTGATGGTGGCGGCTGTGGATCTTCCTCTGGTGCTGCTACCGGCGGATCTTCATCTTCCGCTGCTGTAGCGGCACCAGGAGAGGCCTCTGGTGGTGGTGCTAGTTCTCAAAATTAGTTCGCATAGACGCAATAGGTCTTTATCTCTTCTTCTCTATATTGTTTTCGAATGATGATCTTCTTCTGACAGTTGATCTCGAGCTCAATCTCTCAAGTCTCATCTCATATTTTTCGTTTTAATTTCTTTTCTTTGTTAATTATTGATCTTCTGTTTTTGTTGGATTATTCTTTCCGAATTGTAGGTGGTAATCAATTGCATGCATGGCTTAATTTGTTGTTGATTCTTGTTTTTACTTGAGGTTTTTGGTCGGATGGAGATAATTGAGCAATTAGTAGTATCTTGATAAACTTTACTGTTCATGTTCATGTTCTTGCTGGAAGCCTTGCATTCTCGCTTGGCAGTTCTTTCAAGGCAGTTGTGGTTGTCGAAAACTAAAAGGAAAAAGAAATATAGAAAGAAAAAAAAATGACATGATGATAGTTCAGTTCAGTTATCTGATTGAACCATTCTGCACTGGATATATTATATATATCTAGCTTGGCTATGGACCACAATTTACACTGACATGTCTTTACATTCTCTTGGGATTAATGACTAGAGATGCAGTCACTTCTTTGGCTTTTATTGTTTCAAAGCTCGTGCTTAATTAGCTTGGGAAGGGAAACCATGCATCAATATAATTAACTAATAACTAGCATGCCACCATGAGAGAGGAATTGATGCATATCAGAATATCTCTGTGCTTTCCAAGAAGTTATCTTACTAAGAAAAGTATTATTTATTTAACATATATATATATATATAGCTACTCAATGAAGAAAGACCCAATTGATTTATCAATCATAACAATGAAATGTCTTCTATCTCCTTCAGAGTTAGATTGAGTAGATATATGACTTCCTCTCCAATCCATCAATAATTTAAATTAAGTAAATGCTAAAGCCATGATCCATTACCCTTGGCGTACGTCTTTGCCTATATTAAAACAACAAATTTGTTTATTGTTTTTTTATATGAACAATTAAGTTTATATATATATAACAATGACTGAGTAAGCATTATTAATTCCCGGCATGCAATTGAAAGTTTGAAACCTATGAGGGCTCACTAGTCACTCCCAATAAAAGAAGTAAAGAAGAAGTCTGGCGCTAGCTAGTGCTCAAATCTTTCCTTTTCGGCGTCGCCTTTTTTTAGTTCTTCACTTCAGTTCTTTTATGGAAGATGACATGAAGTGAGGGTCATGAAAAGAACAAGCACAAGCATAAGAGTTAATATGAAGTAGTAGTACTGGTCCCCGACCGATCAGGTTCTGTTGTACGCCAATTGCGTTCGTATCAATTTTCGTTTTTATGGCCTCTCTTCTCCCCACGTGTGCCTGTCTCTCTCTCTCTCTCTCTCTCTCTCTCTCTTCTCCTGTGTTTTAGTTTTAGTCTGAAAGAGTGAAAGACTGAGAAAACAAGTCCCCTCTTCCTTTTCTTCGCAATGCACTTTTCTGCCAATAGATTAGATACACAACACAGGTACTCTCTCTCTCTCTGTCAACTGATTTCTTTTTTGTAATTTATGGTACCTCAATCCCTTACTGGTAATAGTTCGCCTCTTTATCTGAGCATTGATTCTCTGATCATAACTCAGTGGCTGACCCAGAGGAAATTCAGCACAGTGCACCACTCCAATTGGGTCTCATCTTATTTAGTAATTTAAGGATCTGATCTGAGGCGCACTTTTTCTGAATTTTCAATTTCATTCAGTGGGGGTAATGGGGTAAATTTGACCAGGTGATCCGAGGTATCCTGGCTTGAGGTTATTATAGCCTGGTAGTATCCAGTATCGATGTAGGTTTCTCTCTTTTCTAGCTGTCTTTCTTTCCTCTTTCCTCTGTGTGTACTGTGGGTTGGGGGTTGCCTTCTTCTATAATCATCCATTATTATTATTCTATGTTTAAATCTACCCACACTACACATCGCTTTCAACCTTCATAAATAAATGTCCTTGCTCTATCTCGTGATCTGGGGACTACCTTCACTGTTTGCTCAGCTGACCTACAGTTCCAAGTTCTTTCTCTCTCTAGACCGACTCTTTTGAAGAGCAAGCAAACGAAAAGAAAAGAGAAAAAATATATCTTTATCTTTTGCTTGCCCCCACCTTCTCTCCCCTCCCCCAAACATCTCTGAGCATCAACTGTGCCTGGATTCAAAAATTATTATGCTTTTTTTTGTCACTATTATCATTATTGTTGAGAAAAATTTTATTTGTTCTTCTCTCGTCTTCGGAATTCATCTCTCACTTATTAATTTCTTATCTTTTTGGGCAAAACTTAATGAGTGAGGCTATGGTACTTCGGCTAGTGTACTATGACTAGTGTACTGCGGCTCAATATGATACTTTTTAAAATCCTAACAGTCGATCCGAACCGTTCAATGTGATATCTATATGAATATGTACTTGCAAACTAAATTTTATATTTTTTCAAAAGTTTTTACTATTTTTTTAGATAGATAGAATTTTCAGTGTTTTATACAAATTCTGGACCATCAAAATTCTACCTATCTAAAAAAATAGTAAAAATATCGAAAAAATATAAAATTTAGTTTGCAAGTACATATTCATATGGATATCACATTGAACGGTTCGGATCGACCGTTAGGATTTTAAAAAGTACCATATTGAGCCGTAGTACACTAGCCATAGTACACTAGCCGAAGTACCATAGCCTCACTCAAACTTAATTATACATATCTACAATTAATATACAAGAGATTCATTTACCAAATATATTTATAAACTGCTAGAGATATTCAATAATTAGTATAAACATCTAATTCAAAAAGGTAAACATATATATGATAAAAAAAACTATATATCAGCCTAAGTTTTTTTTAACAAAACAACATTTTTATTGTCTACTTTAACTGATATAAATGTATGTTATAATAATATGAACACTTATCATACTACTAGTATCAACATATCCGATTCAAAAATATAAGCACGAATTTAATTTTTTTTAAAGTAACTTTCTTATTATTCACTTTCGTTCGTATAAACATATATACACCATAATTGTACAATTATATATATATTGAGGGTACGGTACTTTGCAAAGTGCAGATTTGTTTGTGCTATGGTTCAAAAATCTTTGGATTAGATGATTTTCTTCTTATCTAAAATAAAGTAAACGAAAATTAAAAATATAAATTTGATCTTCAAATATATTTTTATTTGAAAATTACGTTGAACGATTCACATATTTTGTTTGAACTTTGTAAACAGAAATATTGATCCCAAATAAGAACTGTTCCGAGCTCTGCAAAGGAAAATAAATCTGCTATGATTCTCGGGAATCACAGGACCTTGCAATTCCGATCTCAACTGTTGGTCTTTCTCAAGATGCATGCATGAAAATTTACTTTTCCGAGAACATTTCAAAGATCTGCGCACAGAAAAGTTTGAACAGTTGATCTAGGAATTTCAAGATCCTGCAATCCCTCTTAGAATCGCAGCAGATTCGGACTCCTCTGCAAAGTATTGTAGCCTCAATAATATATGTTAGAATAGTATAAGGGCCTGTTCGGCACCCTGGGTTTTTGTTGGTTTTGATGGGATTTTCAACTAAATAGGATTTCTTTTCTACGATGCGTTCGGCTAACCAATTTTATTATAGGAAAAACTTATAAAAATGCCAAAAAGTTGAGAAATTCATAGGAATTTTAACATTAGCTCTGAGTTCATTTTTTTTTTTCCACGGAGTCACTAATGAAGCAGTGTGTATATTTTATTATTTTAAGTAGTCAAAAGTTGATTGTTGACATGCAATCACCATGTAAAATAATAAAATATTATTTTAACATAGATCCAATATTATTTTGCAGCATATTAGTCTAATATATAGGTGAAAAAAATTTGTGTACAACATTTAATTATATTTGTACAACATTTAATTTTTTTACAATCTTGTTTGTAGAATATTTAATTATTTTTGGTATAATTTGTTTTGTACAACATTTAATTATTTTTTGTACATTTTTTTGTACAACTTTTAATTATTTTTGTACAATTTAATTTATTTATTTAAATACATGTAATTGTTGACAAAAATAAGAAAATACTTTTTGTTTTGTTTTATGTATTTATATTTTTCATCTCCGTATTTAAATAAAAATACATAATTTATAATAAATCAATATTTCCCACAACTAATCTCACAATACAACCGAACACTCATCAACAAATTTCCACAATTATTCCTGTGCGTTCCCATGAATATGGGTTCCCGCAAATCAAAAAATGAATTCCCGAACCCGTAAAATCCCATCCCGCACAATCCCATGACATCCGAACAGGCCCTAAATATTGTGTATATTCATTTCGGCATGCAGCATGGGAACAAGAGGTCTTTCTCTCTCTTTAAAAAAAAAAATAATATATAGAAGGCCACTCTTAGTTAATTTAATTAAATAGTTAAACGGTAAGCATAGTACAGATCTAATTGATAAGAATTAGAGATCGTTAGACGCTCTTTATTCTTAATGACATGCACTGTATGTCCAGTCATGTCCGAGCTCTACTTGGCACAAGTCAGAATGTAGGCCAATGTATTTATGTATATATGGTTTGAAAGGAATATATACTTAAAAATAATGGTGGCTAGTTTGGCTTTATGTGCATCCAATCACAGCTCGTTATCTTTTCCGAAAAGGAGATATTATTGGGGAAAGCAACTCCATAAAAATTATTTGTCTTTCCTTTCGTTTGCCGTGTGCTCTTTAGTTTTGCTGGTGCAAATTGGCTTCATTTTAAAATTCTTGTTATTTCATGTGATGGTGCGTGTTGTACGGTAATTGATATTATATTAGATAATACCGTATTGGATTCTTAAAGATGATGATAATGATAATTACATCATTGATTTTATTATTATTATCTGGAGACATCATTGGATCTTCAATTATTACATGAACGCTCTTGTTTAAACTATAGCTTTGATTTTATTTCCGATTAAAGTGGATATTGCACCCGTTTTATTAAATAAACGGTACAAGATACACAATCACCTATTACATCCTACATCTTAAAGTGTAATTTCAAACAAGTCTAACTTGATACAATTCCAGCAACATAGTTAATTTCAGTCTTACAACAGATATATAAACTAATACAAACCAAAAGCAACCTAGCTATTACATATGAAAAAATAAAATAGGAAGACAAGTCCAGCCAGGTGCAAGAGCAACTGCCAGTCGGGTCTGGATCCATGATTCGGTTCGGTATCGAGCAAGACAGGTCTCTCTCAATCATTTATGTTTGATCTGAATTGACTTAATTACAATGTAAGCTCCATCACATTAATTGGTAAAATTAGGGTTAGATTAAAATAAAACTCATCTTTGCTACTTTAACATCAAAATGAAGCTAAAAAGATAATTTTATGTAATAAGACATCCACTGTATGAATCCGTTTCAATACCAATTGAGACAAAGGGTCATCATTTAGTTATACTAGCTGCAATTAATACAAACTCTCTGTAATTCCTCTCCAAAATAACGCCTAATCAAGGCTTTTGGACTAGTTAAATTAGGGCTAATTCCTATAGAGCTCTCTTATATAAACAGCTTGTAAAGCATTTTTACCAGTATGAACGAAATACATTTTTACTAGCAGGGAGAATTTTAAAATTTTCTAGCGTCTAGAGACGATCTTACGATAGAACATGCAATCAATCTCACGTAGTTTATGTGCAATCAATCCCACGTAGTTTATGGATCAAGCCACATGCACGATCTAGCAAAGTGTTATAACACATACCTCTCCAACATTTGGAGGGAGACAGGTTGCCAGCTCCATAGTCACCCTTGATTAGTCGCCTCGTTAGTTTCCAAAATAGGAAACCTCAAACTTCGCACACCAAGGTTTAGTTGAGAAGAAGAGGAGATCAAATGCTAGGTCTACGATCCTCTTCCCTTTCAAATCCTCGAGCTTGTCTCACGACTTCAAATACTTTGAATTGTTCTATCGCAAGCTCGTTCAACACGATCAACACACGCCTAAGTGCTATTCCAAATCTCAACTCGAAAGGAGACAAGGAAGAGGCTCAATCAACACAAGGTTGATCGGCCTCCTAGGAGCAAAGGCAGTGATCAAGAATCGACAACAAGGCGCATGGCGGCGAGGAGATGGTGGCGATCTCAGATCCGAGGTGGAACGGATCAGGGGCGGACCCAGTGTATTCCAGGGGGGCAGTTGCCCCTCCCTAGATTTTGAGTTTTAGTAGAGATTTATCTGTTCCGACCGACTTTGCCCCAACCTGGAATTTTTTTTGCCCCCCTGGACGTTTGATTTGTAATTCGGATTAAATTTAGGGTTAAAATTCAAATAAATTTGTTGAATTTTGATTGGTAATTAGAATTATAAATCACAGAATCAGAAATTACAAGTCAAAGCATTGGAAAATATAAGTTAAAGCATTGTTTTTTATCGAGTACCCAATTGGTTAATGGATTTAAACCCGATTCGATATTTTTTTGCCCCTTGATAAAAATCCTGGATCTGCCCCTGGATTGGATCAGCTCATGCGAGGAGGAGGCGTGGCGATATCGGATTTGAAACGGATCAGATCGGATCCACTAACCCGAACCGATCAGGTCTAACCTGATCTAGCACGGTGGAGGCGAGACGGGTAGCGGCTCGACCCTCTCATCTGATCAGATAGAGGCACACGGATCAGATCTGATCTGATTCGGTGCGGCTCGACTTCAAGCCGATCAGATTTGAGTGAAGTGGCAAATAAGTGGAGAGACAAGTCTCCAAAGCTGAAATCACTGTAGTGATGCTACGGTAGAAGTACTGTTCACGACCCGTTACTGTAGTAACCCGCTACTGTAGCGTTTTCTTTTTTAACTTGAAAGAGAAAATAAGAAGAAGGAGAAGAGATATTAGATCTAAACTTGTGATCTAATTGAAGCAAAAGAAGTGAATCTTGCTAGAATGAATTGGATAGCTTGAATGAGAGATCACATGTTTTTAAATAGACATGAAAGATTACGATGATACCCCTCCAATTAATTAGAAAGATATAAAAGTAACATGACTCATGTATGGGGCATGGACCATGAGTCCATTTAAATCTAATTCACATGGTCTCCAATAGACCAAGTCATAGACTTGTCTTCCAAGCAAGCTCTCATCTCTTCAATATGTTGACATAGTCAACATAACTCTCATCCATTAGTCAATTCCGCGGTTGACCAAGTTTGACTTTCGTCAACCTTCCTTCTTTTCTCCATATCTTGCGATCTACAAGTCCGATTCGCACGTTCCACATATCTACACGCTCGTCTATTAATCCTCAATCATTTGGCATAATCTAATTGACCAAAATAGTAGGATTAATTGACTCCATTTTATGTTTAATCTAATTAAACATTTCCTCACTTAATTGAGTCATCCTTTGTACATCTTATGCACTAAATTGATTCAATTAATTCTCATCACCTTTATTGTGTTGAATGAATGCGATATTATTGTTAGTGTAATAATCTAGAAGTCAATCATAGGATAATTATATTATATATATTTTGTTCATGTAATGGATGATTAATCATTTTGTTCCTTGAGATTTATCGAATTTATGAATCATTTCGAGTTCATGACTTGAAATTGTAAAACTTCATAATATAGATGATAAATACTCTTGATAGTCTCTAACCGTGATAATTAGCAAGGAACACTAATTAATATTTTAAAGGTTAGTGTGTGGATTAAATGATGGTTAAGTTTTACAAACCATAGACAAAGAGTTATTATTTTAATCACACAAATACATGTTACAGAACATGGTATTAGATAGACCCTAAATGAAACATTAAATGGATTGTGTTCGTGTCATTAATGTTTTCATTCAGTGTTAAGTTCTAAAGTATGAGGTATTCGTGAGTGTTGTTTAACGCTATCCGTAAAAAGTAGCTATAACGATGAAATTTCAGTATGCATAACTTATGCGGAGGAGATGTTCACCAAGACTACTATTGTCCCTCGTATTTAATACGAGTGATAGTATCACTAGATCTCTTGATGGAGTAGGATTATCTGTGCACAATATGATTAAAGAGTTAATCATATATAATAATCTACTTAAGATCGAGAAAAGATTAAGTTTGCAAGGATGACACATACCTACCTTGAAACTGATCTGATACTATGAGACAAAAGAATTAACACGAGTAAATTGTTTACTAGATCGTGATATTGCAATGTACAAGATCATCTGTGTCAATTGGGTAGTCATAATGTATTCTGCCAGATGCCTCTTATGATTTATAGAATTAAAAGGAGTTTTAATTCTATTGCCAACATAACACAGATCCTATAGGGTCACACTAATAGGAAAGTAATTAGAGAAATTTTATGATTAATTATAAAGTATTATAATTAAGAATAAAATATATGTCATGGAGATGACATGCTTAAACTGGATTAAATTTATAACGTGTATGACACGTCGTATAAATTTCATTGCTATCGCAAACGCAAGAAATATAATTATTCAGAATAATTGTATATAATTCAATGGATTAAAATATTAATTATGAATTAATATTTTGGGCCAAAAGCCCAATTTGAATTTGGGCCTAAATTAAATTTAGAATTTAATTAAAAGTACAAATTAAATTAAATAGAAAAAAGCCCAAATTGATTTATTTGAATTTGGGCCGAAAGACATTTTTGTAATTTCATTCAAATCTGATTTTGAGAGGGTAATTTCACATTTGGGAACCGCCATACTACCCTATATAAAGGGTGGAGGGGTGGAGAGAAAATTAGAAAACTCAATCCAAGTCCGAATCAAAGTACGAATCAGAATCTGATTCGATTTGTATCTAATTTTCTCTCCCAAATAGTGATTTGTAGAAAATCTGATTATCCATATATATATTCTTGCGAGAATAAAAGTTATTCTTTGAATAGTGTTTTGTCAAAAATTTCGTATTTTGGGTGAATATTGATTTACCGAAAACTGCAACTTTTTCGAATACCGTTGGTATAATATTTCTGGCAAAAAAAATACAAACTCTCTGGTAGTTCCTGATGGATACTGATAAAGGCACTAGATTTCTAGTGTTACGAATCTGAGTCAGACTGCATTCCAATTCGAATTTGGAAAAATGTACAATCGTTGTTTCAATTTATTTAAGTGTTAAATAAATATATATTTAGAAATCAATCGAGGAGTAGATCCTCGTAGGATTAAAATGTTCTGTCAAGGGAAATACTGGAAAATGAACTTTCGGTGGTCTTTCCGACATACCTCTTTTAATTCTCGGCTTAAGTTAGAAGTAAAATTTTTGTTTTACGGTATTTCCGCAGCTTAAGCCTAATTAAAGGGTAGCACGAAAATCCAACAATTATGTCTTACATAATTATGCACTACTAGATTCGATATATGTTGTCCTGTTGGATTTCACGTGTATGCCTATATGGTGAGAATTTAAAATTTTCCTATCACCACTTGGCTCAATACACAAAAGATCTTATTTATACGACAAAAACAAACAAGATTTTCAATAAACTAATGTGTACTAAATTAAAATAAATTAATCTCATCTAATTTATTGCTAAAGAGGATTAAAACCTTTACCTAAAGAGATTGTCAAATATCTTGATGGAGAGAAGCCGGTTTCCCTTCTAGTTCTCGTGTTATTCTTGAAAGCGCCTCTTGGTTCACCTTGAACCTAAACAACGAACTAACACACCTCTTAGATAGATGGGTGTGAAGTTCAAGGCTTAGATCCAACCACCTCTTGATCTTCAAATTAACAACCTATTGATTTCTCGGTGGCTAAACCTATCAAGAAGAGATTAGAGAAGAGATTGAACCACTAGGGTTTTGGCCTTAAGCAAAGGGGTTGCTACAGTAATTTCGTCCAAGAAAATGAGCAGAAAAATTCTCACTCTTTTCCTTAATTACACCCCTTTAAATAGGCAAGGGTTAGGGCAACTATTTGTGTAATGTTTAAATTAATTACACAAATGCCACTAGCCTTGTTTAGTTATTTTATGATCTCTTTAATCTCATCTTGTGATTGGTTTAATAAATTAATTTATGAATAAATAATATTAATCATATTATTCTATTATGCAATATTCTTATTATTCTTATAATGCATTCAAACATTATGCCAAAAATTAATATTTGCATAACTTCACAAATTTATTTATGGTCTAAGCATGTCATATTATGACATTTTATTTTATCATTACAACTCATGTATTTTATCTTATACATCATTATAAAATATAAAATACTTGTTGTTTCTCTTCAGTTGGTGTGACCGTATAGAGGATTTATGTCATCTTGGTAATAATATAAAACTTTATATTATTGACTATAAGAGGTTCTATCATTACATTATAGTTATCCAAACGACATAGTAATCATTTACTCAATTCACTAATTTCGTGTCTATCCTTGTCACATGATATTATGAATAATATGCAAAATAGGATCGTGTCATTCTTGCATTATATTCGTTTTCTTGGCCTCTCAAGTGAATTATAATTATAACTACATTAGTTATATTGCATGCGATATAATTCCACTTTACCAAGGGGCCCAGTAATATCATAACTCAAATTGAGGGACAATGATAATATTAACATATAGATTTTTCCCGCACAAGTTGTACACAACGAACTACTATTTTATTCCTATCAGAAGATAGTATTTAAATAACAATCACATTATATATTTCTCATGTGAAAAATATACACATCTCATATCTTAGATTCTAAAGACACAATGAAAACATTAAGAGTGAGGCTATGGTGCTATGCATAGCACCCATGGCTAGTGTACTACGGCTCAATATGGTACTTTTTAAAATCATAATGGTCGATCCGACCGTTCAATGTGATATCCATATGAATATGTACTTGCAAACTAAATTTTATATTTTTTCGAATTTTTTTACTATTTTTTCAGACAGGTAGAAAAATCAGTGTTTTTTGAAAATTCTGGACCATCAAAATTCTACCTATCTGAAAAAATAGTAAAAAAATTCGAAAAAATATAAAATTTAGTTTGCAAGTACATATTCATATGGTTATCACATTGAACGGTCGGATCGACCGTTAGAATTTTAAAAAGTACCATATTGAGCCGTAGTACACTAGCCATCCGTGCTATGCATAGCACCATAGCCTCACTCAAACATTAATGACAAAAAACACAATCCATATAATGTTCCATTCATTTAGGTCATGTTCAATATATAAAATACACATATTTATATATTCATGTTATTAAATGATAATCATTTATCAACATTTATAGAACTTCAATGTACTTTAATCAACATGACAATCTTTCTTGGTAATTAATGTTCCTCTTTAATTACCACAATTGTGAACATATTTAGTGATTAAATGTTTCTTATCTTAAGAGTTCTATGGTTCAAGACCAAGAGCATCTTCCTGAACACTTCCAAAGATATAACATATAAATCTCAAGGAGCATGAATAATAATATTAATAATAAAATCATGAACTACATATAAATTATCACTAAAAGAAATAACTTTCAAAACACAAATCCTTCATGTCCAATAACATAATCATCAGTATCACAAACTTGGTGATACCTTAACTATGGACCTTGTAGGTGTGACCTGCTTGGATCCGTATTGTGTTGGCAATGGAATCCTATTCCACAAGTCCTGAGAGACATCTAGCATAATGCATCAAGACTCCAAATCAATACAAACGATATGTAACTGGACAGTATCGTGATCCAATGTAGACAGTGCATTACACACTGCTCGTGTTGTTTCCAATATCGCATGATATCTATAATGATAAGCGCAAGATAGGAATGTGTCATTCTTGCCATTTTATCGATTATGTTTTTTGATCTGTGAGTGCAATCATATCGACGCTCAACTATTGATCGTGGTGGCCATATATAATGCTACTCTATCAAGGGGCCCAAAAGATATCATCGCTTACGCACCATATGCGCATAAGGGATATTCGTCCTCTTGACATAAGCGAACTTCTCAACATAAGTCTTACACATAGAGATGATGTCTTTATAGCTCCCTGTAATGGTGAGCGGTAAACACCAACCACTGATGTGCATTCTTTAAGCAAGAAAACCAAATGTCTCAGACATAAGACAACAACAACACATGAACAATTAATGACACAAACACAGAATTCAAATAATGTTCATGCATGGTCAATCCAATGCCATGTAAACACTTTATATGCATTTGTGAGATTCAATCGACATCCTGGTCGCTATGATATGTGAAACATGATCATCCTTTAATCCTCATACTGATCTCAGGTGTAATTAGAGTTCCTGTGCTAATTACCTTGATCAGGGATAATTTAGAGTTTATTACTTATGAATGATAGTGCTTCACAATTCAAGTCTGTAACCTCAGATGAACTATCAAGTAACTAAACTCAAGGCAACAAATTGAACAACTATTCTCTGATCAATATCAAAAGCAAAAACATGTTTGCTCTAGGACACTAATTCCTTCAAATATGACTCGTCTTTGTTTGTCCGTCGATCCAAGGGTCATACCACAATTCTTTTGATTTACGTGGATGACATCATCCTCACCGATAGTAACTCAGTTTTTGTGTCCTCATGTATGTCTTATCTTCATGATCAGTTTGCAATTAAATCATTAGGCAAGTTACACTATTTTTTGGGCGTTGAGGTGTCTCATTTACCATCAGGCCTACACATCTTCCAAAGGAAATATGTTGTCCCTAAAGCACCACTAATTTACTTAAAATTAAAACTAAAAGCAAATAAAGTAAATAGAAGAGTTTAGAGAAAATTGACACTCGGGATGTTAACGGAGTTCGGCAAAATGGCCTACGTCTCCGGGGCGTCGCAACCGCTTCTCGGTGCGTCTTTCTATTACCCAATGAGAAAGGTTACAACTTGTGAACCGGTGAGCCTTTACAACCAATGGGAAGTCACTCGGCCAACTAGAGTAGAGAACGAAGTCTCTAAGTCTAAAATCTCAAGAGAAACACTCACAAAAACTAACTCTAATCTAATCTAGCAAGATTAGTGAAGTAGATTTGAGGTTGTGTAAAGGAATTTTGAAGTTTTAACTCTCACAACAATGGAGGGAATATTGCACAGTAAAATCGTGTTTTGAATAGCTGGGGGCGGCTCTGGATAGATTTGGAAGAAAACCTAATTGCTTTATTTATAGAGGCAGTTTCCAAAAGAGTATTCTGCCTACAATCGTTACCAACGATTAGTACTAATATGCAATTAGGGTTTCAGCCAAATTCAAAATTCTGCGAAGCTTTCATAATCGTTACAACGATTATATAATCGTTGGTAACGATTACTCTCTGGAAGAATTGTGTTATTTCTCGCATTCTGATTTTCTGTGCAGCTATTTTAATCGTTACAACGATTAGACAATCGTTGGTAACGATTGTTCCCTGACTTCAACATCAAATCTATTTTACCAATTCTATGAATTTTACAATTTAAAATCTTGATAAAACTTGATGATTTCTTCAGGACAACAGATCCAGATTGCAATTCCAATTGTCCTAAACCTGCGAAGTATCTTAACTCAAAGAAATTGTTAAATTCAATTGTTGTATGTTTTGCAAATTAGTCAAATAGCATACTAAGAGTATTGTTTACAACAACAATTTCCCCCTTTTGACGATTTGCAAAATATACATCGCAAGCAAGTGCATAAATTAATTTGAAATTATATTTCCCAATTGTCAGTTTTGCATATCTTGCAATTTCTCCCCCTTTTTGGAAATCGACGAAAGGGAAGACAACTAACGAGTGCTCCCCCTCAAAATAAGCACTCCCCCTCAGTATTAGGAAGATATAACAATTTAAAGCACAACACACAGAAACAAAAATGTAAAGCAAGGAATAATGCAACCACTAACAAGCAACTTAACAGAACTAAACCAAAGCTACTAATAAGCAGAAAATAGAATGAAAGTTCCACATATCATGCAAAGCAAAATAATAATAAGTTCCTAGCATAGCAATCAAATAGTACGCAACAATCGAAGGACTAGCAAATGAAAAATAAATAGCGAACAGTGAAATAATAAAAAACTAGATGTCATCGTCAGGCACATCACCATTGGCATCATCATCATCACCATCATCAGCAGGGTCATCATCATGAACACTGCTGCCCGCTCCAAAGCGTCGCACCTAACGTTTGGCAAGATCCGTTTGAGCATCATCAAGGGATTGAATATTCTTGGCATTGAGGCGAACACCCTTATTGACCTTGTCAATTTTAGTACCAAGGGTAGAGAGAGTGGAAGTAATGCCGCGCAACTGGTCCATAACCCAAGCCATTTCGGCGGTTGAGGCCTGTGGTGGAGCCGGAGCGTCGGAAGGTGGGGCTTGTGGAGGGGATGGAGGATTGGCTTCAGTTGGATCCCAATATTGATTTGGAAGGGCATTGGGAGCTTTAATCCATCAATTGACGAGACGGTTATCGGGGCGGAGACCGGGTGAGCCACTTGCGGAGGCCGTTAAAGACCAACCAATATTAGGCATTTCACTAACCAAATTGACCGGGCCGAGTAGAGTTAGGTCAGGTGAAAGATGAATTCCATTGAGACGCATAATTTTGTGAATGATGTGAGCATAAGGTAAATTATAAACCTTGCTATTGAATGCATTTCGCATGTGACGGAGAATGATATACGGAATGTTGAAGCGTTTTTCATCCAAGCAAATGAGATGTCGCATATAGAAAGTGGCATTCCATTCCATGTTGGTTTTGATTTTGGATTTTGGAGTGAGAATATTGTTGACAAAAGGTATAGCAACCGATGAAGGGATGGAAGATGTGAAGCATAAAAAGGGGCACCAACTCGATTGTTACGGTCAAACCAGGTTTTATAATTATCGGCCGTATCGACGGCTGTGTCGGGCCATTTTCTAAGAGGGTACGATTCCTCACCTTCATTAGGTAGTTCAAGCCATTCGACCAAATTGTTAAGAGAGAGATCAATTTCAGTTCCGCATACATAGGAAGAGGCTCGGAATGAAGAGATAGTCATGAGAAAATTGGTGTAAAATACCCGGGTTAAGATGGTGTTGTATGGTTCCATACAGTTGATAAACGGTTCCCAATCCCAATGTTCCAAGTATTCATTAATTTTGGTTGTCTCATATGCAGGATACTCGGCAGAATTCTTATGAAAGTAATAGCAATTGGTCAAATCCCGGTTTTCAAATAAACCAATATAGTTGGTGTATGATTCGGCATCCCGAAATAGGTACCGATTATCTCGACCAATTATCCAATTTGGTAATTGAGGATTAGGAGAATCATCTCTTTGACGAGAGGTTTGGCCTGAGTCAGTACGTCTCCTTTTGCTAATAGCAGTTTTGGTCGGTTTGGGAGGAATCATAAATGGTTAAAAGATAAAAATTTACCGATTGAGAAATGAAGCACACACCCGTGACGAGAAGAACGAGAGGAGCACGATGATGAAGACGGATCGTCGATCAAGTGGTCGGATGGCCGGATTTGAGAAGAGGTGAAACTAGGGTTTCGGTGAAAAGGAGAGAAGAGAGAAGAGAGGGTAATCTAGTGAGAGAATAGGGTAGAGAGGAGAGAGGAGAGAAGAAAGGGCTTAAAATGGGGAAGAATGGTGGTTTGTGGAGGCCAAACAGGTGTAGAAAGGGTAGAGACGGTGGAGAGGAGAGGAAAGAAAGAGAGGAGGGAAGAGGTGCGGGTAGGAGGGGAGATAAGAGAGAAAGAAGAGATGAATATGACTTTTTGAGTTCTGCTGACAATCGTTATAACGATTGAATAATCGTTCACAATGATTATGCTCTGGAAAGACTGGTTGACAGACGAAATTTTGATGAGAAAATTCGAATATTAAAATTTAATTAATCGTTGGCAACGATTGTGCTCTGGAAATTCTGCAATAATAGATGAAATTTCAAAGATAAAAATCAGATTTTGAAATTTATTTAATCGCTGTAACGATTAAACAATCGTTCACAACGATTGTGTTCTGAAAGAAATCATAAAATGTTTGCGCTTTGCAGTTTGAATAATTAAGATGTTCTTTAATTAATCGTTATAACGATTAGGTAATCGTTGGTAACGATTGTTCTCTGGTAGGGTTTTCTAAAAGGCGTTGGAGCATTGATATGATCAAATGATTGCTATGCGTCCTATCTAAGATGCAGATGCACTAATTTAGGATAATCATTTGACTAATCAAGTTCAAGCATGCCTAATTTAAACCTTAGTTCATTATGTTGTTGAGGATATAAGGACTTAGTGAAAATATCGGCAATTTGATTTTTGGTGTCAATATGGATAAGTTGAATTTCACCTTTCTCAACATGATCCCTAATAAAATGATGCCGTATTTCTATGTGCTTGGTACGAGAATGGAGAACCGGATTTTTGGAAATCATGATGACACTGGTATTGTCACACATAATTGGTACGTTGCGGAAGCGTATTTCATAATCTTGAAGAGTTTGAATCATCCATAGCAATTGTGTGCAACAACTACCGGTCGCAACATACTCGGCTTCCGCGGTGGAAAGCGCAACCGAGGTTTGCTTACAGCTCGACCAAAAGACAAGTGATCCGCCCAAGAATTGGCATGTACCACTTGTACTTTTACGGTCCATTCGGTCTCCGGCAAAATCAGCATCGGTGTAACCTATTAAATCTAATTCCGATTGTTTGCCATACCATAATCTCAAATTTAACGTGCCTTTGATATATTTAAGTATTCTTTTAACGGCTTTCAAATGCATGTCTTTGGGATTAGCTTGAAATCTAGCACATAGACATACCGCAAACAAAATATCAGGTCTACTAGCAGTTAAATAGAGTAAGCTACCTATCATAGCTCGGTATTGAGTGATGTCCACCGGCGTACCGCTAGGATCAGAGTCAAGATTTGCATTGATGGCCATGGGCGTAGGACTTGTCTTGCTTTTAGTTACTCCAAATTTCTTGATCAACTCCTTAGCATACTCGGTTTGACTTACAAAAGTTCCATCGAGAAGTTGCTTTATTTGAAGTCCCAAGAAGAAGTTCAATTCACCCATCATGCTCATTTCAAATTCACTACTCATAAGAGATGAAAATTCCTCGGCAAGTGCCGCATTAGTAGAACCAAAAATGATATCATCAACATAAATTTGCACAATTAAAATTGATTCATCTCTTTTCATAGTAAAAAGAGTTGTATCATTTTTACCTCTTGTAAAATCATGTTCAATTAGAAAGGAACTAAGTCGACCGTACCATGCTCTAGGAGCTTGTTTAAGTCCATAGAGTGCTTTAGTGAGTTTATAAACATGATTTGGAAATGTTGAGTCAACAAAGCCGGGTGGTTGTTGAACATATACTTCTTCTTCTAGAAATCCATTCAGAAATGCACTTTTAACATCCATTTGGAATAAGATAAAACCTTTGTTAGAGGCATATGCTAAAAGCATCCGAATAGATTCTAGACGCGCTACAGGTGCAAAGGTTTCTTCGAAATCGATACCTTCTTGTTGCTTATACCCTTGAGGAACTAACATAGCTTTGTTCCTAACAACATTTCCAAATTCATCATTTTTATTTCGAAAAACCTATTTAGTTCCAATAATCATTCGATCATTTGGTTTAGGTACTAGTGTCCAAACTTTGTTTCTTTCAAATTGAGCAAGTTCTTCTTGCATGGCGCAAATCCAATTTGAATCAATATTTGCATCTTTAAAGTTTTTAGGTTCAACATTTGACACGAACGCACAATGCGCAATCATTTGACTCAATCCCGATCTTGTTCTAACCCCTTCTTTAGGATCCCCAATAACATTAGAAAGATGGTGAGAGGAAACTTCCCTTAGTTCTTCGGGAGGTTGATATTCAAATGGTGGAGGTTGTGACTCTTCGGTTTGCATTGATGTGTTCAAAGGATTCTCTACATAGGGTGTTGCATTCTCTTCGGATTGATGTTGTTCGGATGGTTGTTCACCTATGATGATTTGATTCGCAGCCTCGTCAACTTCAGGAGTAATATCTTCAACACCTACAATTAAAATACCTTTCTTGACCTTTTTGTGAGTAGCTTCATCAAATTTAACATGTACTGATTCAATTACAACCCTTTGATTTGCAATGTAAATTCTATAGGCTTTACTTGTCATTGAATATCCTACAAAAATGCATTCAATTGATTTTGAGTCAAATTTTGTTATTTTAGGGGATTCGTCTAGAACAAAGCATTTTGAACCGAATACTCTAAAGTGAGATATTTTTGGTTTGTATCCCTTCCATAATTCATATGGTGTTTTCTTCAATATCGATCTAATACTAACGCGATTGATCACGTAGCAAGCCGTATTGACTGCCTCGGCCCAAAGATGTTTGGGCAAAGGATATTCATTTAGCATGGTTCGGGCAAGCTCTTGTAATGTTCGGTTTTTCCTCTCGACAACTCCATTTTGTTGAGGTGTGCAAGGAGCCGAATATTCATGTCTATATCCCCTTTTAGAGCAGAATTCATCAAATTTCGCATTTTCGAACTCCCCCCCATGGTCACTTCGAATTCGAATGATTTTTAGACCCTTTTTATTTTCAACACGAATGCAAAATTTGATGAAACATTCAATTGCTTCATCCTTGTGTTGTAGAAATATAACCCAAGTAAAGCGACTATAGTCATCCACAATTACAAATGCATACTTCTTTTTAGCTAAACTAGGTATGCTAATTGGTCCAAATAAATCAATGTGAAGTAATTGTAGAGGTTGATCGGTTGATACCATGTCTTTGGACTTAAAACAACTTTTAGTATGTTTACCTTGGACACAAGCATCACATAAGCCTTCAATTTCTAATTTGTGAGTTGGTAATCCACGAACAAGATTTAATTTAACCAATTTTTTAATTGAACCAATTTAAATGTAGCCTAATCTACGATGCCATAACCAAGATCCGGTTGTTATAGCACTTAAGCATGTTTCACCGGAATCAAAATGAGTAAGATATAGATAATAAACATTTTTCTTTCTCTTACCTATATACACTAGAGTATCATCCGAAGCTCTAATTAAGAAACAAGCATTAATGTCAAATTTAACATAATAACCGGCTTCACATAACTTACTAACACTAAGTAAGTTATAGTTCAACCCATCAACAAGGTAGACATCCGATATGGTTAAGTTTTGGTTACCAACCGAACCTAATCCTATGATCGAACTTTTTCTTTGGTTACTACCAAAAGTAACCAACCCACCATCATATGGTTCTAAAGATTTGAAATTAGATTTATCACCGGTCATATGGTGTGAGCATCCACTATCAATGATCCAAGCATTTTCTTTATGAGTAGTAATCAAACACACCTCCAAGATTATATATTATTAATTAACATATACCTTGTTTTAATCTCCCCAATTTTAATATTTTTAGCAATTTTAGTATTTTGGGGAGATTTCAAATATAAATTCAAGCTAGTTTAGCTTTAGAAATCCAAACAACGTTTGCATTGTTGTTTCCTTTCCTAAATCTACATTTTAATGAGGTGTGACCAATTTTACAGCAATAGTTACAAAATGTCACCGATTGCTTGATATTGCGTGAACCATGTGTGAAAGTTACTTTAAATCATCTTCACTTCTTGAATTTGATTCCTATGATTATTGAATGACCGAGTCTTGTTAGAAATAAATTTATTGTGATGTTGGGGAACATCTCTTGGTGAACTATTCCTTTGAGTTCTATTTTGTAAAGCATTTTTGTTTTTAAGTTCATAACACCATCCATCCGGTCCTTTGAAATAAGTTTTATTTGACCTTTTTGGATTAAATGTGTTCCTATTACTATTTTTGTTTTTGTAATTTTTGTTGGAATATCCATACTTAAATGCATGATGTTGAGACTTTTGGTTTGGGGTTTGACAATTTTGTTTTCCATTTGACTCATTATTCAAAGGAGTTTTACCCTTTTTGGTATAAAATTGGTGAGTTAAATAATCCTTACTATCAAATTTAAATTTGTTTAAATATTTTTGTTGATTTTCTACATTTAAAGTTTGAGTATGTCCCCCTTTTTTCTTCGGGCTTTGTGAATAATTAGATTCAAATGAGGAGTGACCCTTCTTGTATCCAATGCCCGTTCTATCAACTTTAGCATTGGTCAAATTATCCATGTAATAAGGATCTATACTAGTAATATTTGAGAATTCACTAGGAGATCTTAATGCCCTATTTTCGGTCTCCAATGTTTGAACTTTTACTTTTAACATTTCTATTTCTCCTAAATGTGATTGACAAGAATTTGAATTAAGTAGTACCATTTCTAATTCTTTTACTTTGGACTCAAAATCAAGAAGTTTAGATTTTAAATTTTGTATGATACCTTCATTTTCACACAATACCCTTTTTGATTCATCAAGCAACCTAGGTGCATTATGACGTGTAGTATCTCATTTACGAAAGTGCTTGTCTCATTGGTAATTATCCAATTATTGTTCAAATCAATTTCGGGTTCATTGGTCTCTATTTGGTCATTGGTCAGTTCAGTTTCGGACTCACAACCTTCAAAGTCAGAGTCAAAATGTACCTCATTCGCGGAGCTTGTTGAAGCTTCATTCGTATCATCCACCTCCTTGTTATTCCTTGACTTTGCAAGATTTTTGAGAAATTCAATGGTGGTCTCATCGGTGATGTTCTTGTTAGCAATGATTGAGTCCACATCGATTATTGACGGACCTTCATCCACACTTGCTACCAATGCGAGGTTGATCTCTTCTTCATTTCCCGACTCCGTGTCGGATTCCTCTACATCACTTTCACCGGAGTCTATGCTCCACATAGCTTGCATTGCTTTCGCTTTTTCTTGCCTTTGTATCCATCATACTTTTGTTTTGGCCTTCGGTCGTGTTGTCCTTCACCATCCTTGTTCTTCAAATGGGGAAATAACTTGAAGCATGTTTGAATGGTATGCCTTCTCTATGACATGCAAAACACACTACTCTTTTGTTCTCATCCCTCACGTTGCTGTTGCTACTTTCCTTTCACAATCCAAGCATTGCCTTGGAACATTTTGGATAGAGAAGGGCATCCTTGAGGATTTCCATGGCATCTATTTTATATAGTTTAGGAAGTGGTCAGTTTGGCATACGATTATTTGAGGAGCTAGAGTGGTTATGGGTTTTGTGCCGGGAAAGCTACGGTTTTTGATTTAGACTCTTGCTTC
>JAJGRX010000868.1:0-90283 GCA_025461125.1 Carex kokanica
CTTTTTTTTTTTTTCCCATCACTAGTCAGGTCAGATCTAGAGTACAACATCATTAAATCCCGAAATACGCAAATCCCAAAACCCGCTATGTTCATAAAAAATACATCCTTCCCAAGGATTGCAACGGATTGAAGCTAACACAAATACCCAATCCGTTGTTTCTGATCTAGATTTGTCGCCATTAGCCTGTTCGTAACGGATTGAGCTCGATTTGGAGGTGACTTGCGCGAGCGATGGGGGAGGGAGAAAGGTTTCAATTGGGCACGGTTGGTGCTCTGAGTTTATCCGTGGTTTCGTCTGTTTCAATTGTGATCTGTAACAAGGCGTTGATCAGCTCGCTCGGATTCACCTTTGGTAAGTGTTAGATCTGATATTTCCCTCGTTTCTATTTTCTTTTCCTCTGTTTATTCCCATGTGTATTGCTGGGTGGATGCGGAGCGCGTATGGGGTATGGTTCGCTGCCTCTGAACTGTGAGTCAGTGTTTAGAGATGAGAGAGAGCTGTGCAATCGAGGTGCTTCTCTGTTATCCATCCATGACCAGTGATAGGAAGATGTAAGATCTGGCCGTGTGTGCTTTGTGTAGCTAAGTTAGCACCTGATCGGACCCACACTTTTCTAATACCGCTACTCGATTAGACCAATGACTGTGTTGATACAAATTTTGGAAAATATTCTATAAATTGAGGAAATAACCAAATCAAATGCTTACCGTTACTGGTACAACAGTGGCCATGGATAGTACCTGTAAATACTGTGATTCTTGATTGCTATATTGCAGAACCAGTCATCGGTGGCAGTACATAATGGGGCAAAATAGGAGCAGAATATAGATTGGGTACTTGCCATATTGTATTTGTACTATTTAGTATACTAATACGATGTTGACATGGTCCATTATGAAACGGATGCCAGCAATGATTCAGATCTTACCAATATAAGAATGTACATGATCTGGTCATTGAAATGTATATTGTGCCAAAATTTTGGCACCGATTAGAAGTCCTTTTAACAAAATAACATAGCAAACCAATCGGAGAGGATAATCGAAAGTTCACTTGACATATCACAAACCAAATTGCTTGAGTTTTGTGTGAAACTATCCCTGGCTATTCATTTCCTTCGTACTTGTTATCTTTCCACGTTTCTTTTTTAAGGAAAACAAAAATAACTCTTTTTCGAGAAATCGATGGTAACAAAAAGAAGCAACGATTATGGTAGGTATTCGAAAGAATAAGGGTGTGATGGTTAGTATCTAATTAACTTGAAAAACTGCTCTTTGCCATTTTAAATGCCCTTTGTTAATATAAACTTCCGTTGTTTCATTGTTTGGGGTAATTTATATTCGTTTATAGTAGTTCATGAGACAAGCACAGAGGTTACAGATGTATTAGCTTTTATCTGGTCCAAATGCAGATATGGGCATCCTTATCAAGTATTAGGCGGATCTATTTTCACCCTATGCACATAACTGGTACTGTGAAAGAGTTTGTTTATGCAACTTTTGACCAGTTCCCCTTTATCACTATGATTTACATTTTCTTGCTGAAGAGAATTGAAAATTGGAGACATATGTATCCTTAACACACTGAAACGACTTCCATTATTCGTATCAAACTGATAGTGATTCATACTCAATAGACCTTCCAAATAGAAAAAATGCATGGAGAAGTGGAAGCGAATGGGTATCAAATGGATGGATGCACAAAATATGCGAATCAAGTATCCTCGGATACAACAACTCCAATCAAGAAAAAATTATCTAATCCAGTTGACCAATCAGGAGATCAGAGATATAAACCATTAAAATATTTGTACAAAATCTTGCATTTGTACACATTTAGCTTTTCTTTTACCTAATTATGCATATTGATGTCACAGCTACTACATTGACCAGCTGGCATCTACTGGTGACATTTTGCTCGTTACATGTGGCACTATGGTTGAAATTGTTCGAGCATAAACCATTTGATGCTAGAACAGTTATGGGGTTTGGGATACTCAATGGCATCTCTATTGGGCTTTTGAACCTTAGTCTTGGTTTCAACTCAGTTGGCTTCTATCAGGTAAACTGTTGAAAAATTTGGTAATGTACTTTTTCCCGAACTTTAAAATTAAGGGCAAATTAAGCCTCAATATTAAAAAAGCTACCCAATCTGAAGAAAAAGTGAGATATGTTGATATCTAGTACTATAATTGCCTGGAGATATGTTGATAACTAGTACTTGAGATATGTTCATAAATTCACGCTCCTTCCTGACTAAATCATTCTAAATTGTGCGCATTTCTTTTTCAGATGACAAAGTTGGCTATTATTCCATGTACTGTACTTTTGGAGACCCTTTTCTTCCTAAAGAAATTTAGGTTAGCCCTTATAACTACTTATTTGGTCTCAGAAATAGGTCTTTCTGAGATAGTTCCATAATCTTTGTTTTTTTTTACAAAATTTGACTAAAATATATAAATGCGCTGTTTGAACCATGGTCAGAATAAATAAACTGATATATAAACGCATTTTTTATTTTTTTATTTATTGCAGTAGGAGCATCCAGCTGTCGCTCTCAGTTCTTCTTTGGGTGTCGGGATTGCAACAGTTACAGATCTCCAGCTAAATGCTCTTGGATCAATTTTGTCTGTCCTTGCCATTCTGACTACTTGTGTTGCTCAGATTGTATCCTTAAATTATTTTTTCGTACTCATTTCCCACCTTACTGAAACCTTTTAAATCCAGACATCAGTCTTGATCTTGGTTTACTATACTGGTTTTGTAGTATGCATGTTGATTGCACCCAATGTTTTTAGTTTCTTTTTGGTTTGATTTTTTGTTCCTTTTTGAGTTTTTTTGTTTTCCATACAAGTATTGTTATGTATAACCTTTTCTGGTTCAGGATGCGCTGAGATTGAATTCCTTGGTCTTAATCTATACCAAGTTATCAACACAAGTGCACAAAATATGAATTTTGTTCCGACATCAATTTTGGGAGAAATTCATCAGTTTAAGATCCAGAGATCAGAAGGATCTGTATCTACTGGTTTTTTCACATTAAAAGTAGGACCTGCTATTACAAGTCAGGCTATTAGATCTAAAATGAATGGAACGGGTCCACACCGGGTCCAAATGAGATACAAGTGGTGTGGGAACTGTGTTCATTTTAGATCAGAAGGATCATATCAAATAGTAGGTCCTGCGTTGAAGGCAAAAAGCAGCGAGACTCTACTCTTCTATAAAAAAGAAATTATGTCCGTTCTATTTGCAAAGCCTTGACCATATATAACAGATGACAAACACTATTCAGAAAAAGTTCAAGGTGTCATCGACTCAGCTGCTGTACCAGTCCTGCCCATACCAAGCCCTAACCCTGTTTGTCACGGGTCCATTTCTTGATGGTTTCTTGACAAACCGCAATGTTTTTGCTTTTGACTACACTCCTCAAGTCTTGGTAAGATATCAATTGTACTTTTCTGCTCTTGCTAACTTCAAAAAGTTTGGTATTTTATTTTTCTGGTCAAATTATCCTGAATTTATACAACATTACGGTACCTCCCCCCTTCGCCCCTCTTTTCCACTTGCTACTTGTGGCCTTAGATCATGAGTAGGTTCATCAATATTTTTGTGCATCATTCAACAACTCATTAATGAAACTAATTCAAGGCAATTAAAAGAACGTAGAATAGAGAGAGAAAATGAGAATTGAAAACTGATAAAAGATACAACCAAACCAAATTAGAAAGCCACAAAAAGTTTAGCATTACAAAGCAAAATGGTCATAACCGGCAACATTTAGGCTATTGTAAGTTGTAACTTTGAACAAGATACTGACTGCTTGATTTACTCTTTTCATGTTCTAATTAACTTTTTCATTTTTATTATGCAGTTTTTATTGCGCTTTCGTGCTTAATATCAGTCTCAGTGAACTTTAGCACATTTCTAGTGATAGGAAAGACATCTCCAGTCACATACCAGGTTTTGGGTCACCTCAAGACATGCCTTGTTTTGACATTTGGATACGTTTTGCTACATGACCCATTTAGTTGGAGAAATATTCTGGGGATTTTTGTTGCTATGATAGGGATGGTCTCTTACTCGTACTATTGCACACTTCAAACTCAACAAAAACCTAGTGAAGCATCTTCCCAGATGTCTCAGGTATATGGAAGCATTTTCATTTATACAGCCATAAAATACAAAAATCATGGATCCTCCTCAGGTCCCTGGAACATAGAACATAGCTAGGTATTGAAGTAGTCTCAAAAGATGCCTAAACTACCAACTCCTATTTCTTTTTGCATAAATGAGGATATTATAGTTTGACTGAAAGAAAAAGAAAATGGAGGTAGACTTGGTATTTTCTTTTTTTCAGGTAGCCATATGGTGCTTTTTTAACATGTTTTTTTTTTAATCTTTGGGGGCACACTAGTATGTAATTATGGAAAAGCAACCAGTGATTGCAGTAGGTACCTTGTTGGTCATACACAGTATCAGTATGGTTCTGGCATAGATATACTGTTCGTTTTGATTTTGAGTACTTGGATTTTACTTGAGGTCTAATGGAGGCTTTTAGTCAATTGTTCTTACTGTTGCACCTTTCTATATATTTCAGGTAAAGGAGAATGAATCAGATCCTTTACTGTCCTTGGAAGGTGGAGGTGCCATGATGTCTGATGGGGCAGCCCCAAAAGCGCCCCCAAGAAATTCGAGCAAGTATATGCAATGATGTTTTATGTAATTAGGAAACACTGTATTGTTTTTTTCAGAGAGAATTATACTATATTATTACATATCCTAGAGTTCATGCGTTGAATATCCTTATTACTGTTGTTGTTAAATCCAAAGTTTTGTTGTATTTTTTTTCTAATCGGGGTTGTACAAGATATTAGCAAAGGATCTCATTCTTTATTGTATCGAATGTAACTGCTACATGATTTTGGATATTGTTTAGAAGTTATAAAGTAGTTTGCTAGATGTATTAATTCCTTGATACGATCTTTTCTTTCTTGCATTCATGAACGACACTCGGAATGAAAATGTAGACGTATCATTTTAAATGTCTGGCATATCACTTTGCAAACCGACATTTTTATTTATACCCAAAGTTAATTACAAATTAATAAAATTGTCCAGAAGCGCTAGCTTTTATTAAAAATATCTAAACCGGCTATTAAATTATCGGTTCCTGATTTAATTTTTTTTTTTTTTGGAGACAAATAGTTAAAATGCTGAATATAACACTAAAAAATATTTTTTTTAATATTTGTCAAATTACTTTTTTGATAGCATATTTATACTAAAATACGCTAAATTATTTGAAATTATGTTAATTTATGCTGATTTACACTAGATTACGCTAAATAACATATGAATAGGGCCGATTTTGTGTCATCTTTCATAAATCATAAAAAATAGTATAAAAATTCCAAAAATAATAAAAATTGGTATTCTACAAGTTCATTATATAATTTACTGAGCTACGTAGATTGAACAATAGAAATTAAAATCTTAATCGGAAACTTCAACTGAAGTTTTGAGGCTCTTCCCTTTGTCTTTGGGTGATTTTGAATTTCGAAATCCAATATTGCGAACACTAATGCATGCGTATTTTCTCAAGCTTTCTGAAAAGTGGTCATTTGTTGAAATCGGACACTTGAGCGCTGTTTTATGACCGTTTGAAGTTTCGTTGTCGTTTTTTGCCTTCTCAGTGAAGATATCATCCCTATTCATACGTAATTTAGCGTAATTTAGTGTATTCTAGCATAATTCTACATAATTATTGTAATTTAGCGTAATTTAGTGTAATTCAGCATAAATTAACATAATTTCAAGTAATTTAGTGGATTTTAGTATAAATATGCTATTTATATATCAAAAAAGTAATCTAGCAAATATTTAAAAAAACAATTTGATTTTTTAGTGTTATATTTCAGCATTTTAGCTATTTTTCTCTTAAAATAAAATAAAAAATAAACATAATTTCAAATAATTTAGTGTAAATCAGCATAAATTAATATAATTTCAAGTAATTTAGTGTATTTTAGTATAAATATGCTATCAAAAAAGTAATTTGACAAATATTAAAAAAAATTCCATTTTTAGTGTTATATTTTAGCATTTTAGCTATTTGTCTCCAAAAAAAAAATTAAATTAAATTAGTGACCGGCCATTTAATGGCCGGTTCCCTTTTAAATAGGGACCAGCCATTTGTTTGAGTATTTTAATAAAAGCTGGCGACAATTTTATTAATTTGTAATTAACTTTGGGTATAAATAAAAATGTCGGCTTCGCAAATCATAGCACTGTTTGGGTGATGTTACAACTGTAATGGACAATGTTACAACTTGAAAAGGCTTCTATAATGTCGGCTTCGCAAATACATAGCACTGTCGGCTTCGCAATACATTTTTAAATCACCGTCTTCTATAATGGACAATGTTACAACTTGAAAAGGTTACTGTTGGGACAATGGTTCATCTACTATTAGCAAGTACGTGTCATTAGTCAAGCATGTATTGATATTAATGTGTTGAAACTGCAGTTACACGGTCGACCAAAGAGTTCCTAGAGCAGTCCAAAAAATATTGTGATCCCAAAGGACCCAAATCTCCTCAGCATTCTCAGTGCAGTCCTTTTCTCATGGCAAGAGTGTACATCAGACATCCGAGCACAGCAAGAGAGGTGCGCTAACTTTCTGCACTACTCTCCATTCGGACGCCACCACCCCCACAGACCCAGAGCAGCATGTAATCATTGGCGAGGGAGGCTGCCGCACCTCCCACCCGCCTCCTCTCTTCTTTTGAACAAAAAGATTCGGATGGGCCGGATCCGGCGGGAATTGCCATGTGATGTTGTATGTCAATGTTTGTGTAGATGAGAGATGAATAGAGATGATAAGTGGTTTATGCAAATGATCACAGGCAGTTGGAGAGATTTTCGGAACAAAACACGGCTTGGCTAGACTCGACGCTTTTTTAGATAGTATTTAAGTAGTTAGGTTTGTTGATTTCCATTTGTTATTGTGTGTCGTTAAGTATTTATGTGTTGATTGATGTTGTTATTTGAAGTGTTTGTTGTGTTAATTGATTTGTTATTGAAGTGTTTGTTGTGTTGATTGATATTTCCATGTTGTCAAGTGTTTATGTATAATGATTGCACTTTCTATTTAATACAATGAGACGTGACACGCACTGCTACTAAAGTTCTAAAAAAAGAGAAAATATTTCACTTGCCAGGCTTCCAAAATAAAGAGAGACAGAAAACACTTAGCAGCACTGCTAATATTTTCGAAGAGAGGGAAAGAGAGCAGTGCCTTTGTCCTTGAAGAGAGAGAGAGTAATTGCTCTGAATATAAAATGATGGATGTAATTTTCCATTTATTTAATAAAAATTATACTTGACTAATGCCAAGGTTTCAGAAGAGGAGAGAGTACCTTCATTCTTGGTAGCCACTACCAAGAATATAAAAATTATAAAAATTATAAAATTATACTTGAAGAGAGAGAGAGTAATTGTTCATCCTCTGCCAACATTTTCAAAAGAGGAGAGAGTACCTTCATTCTTGGTAGCCACTACCAAGTTTTTCAAAACAAAAATATAGTACCTTTCTTATGAACACTCTGCTGCTGAGTATTATTAGCACACTTAAATTGGGACATATATCCAACTACCTAAATCTCATCAAAATTTTGATTCTTCCTTGTTGGTGTTTAAATTTTGATTTTTCATCCTCACAGCATCTTACACATAAAGTAACTACATGTCTCTAGTTTTAGGTGTACATCAAGGAATAAGCTATTTGGATTTGACTAAGTTCTCTCTATCCACTGAACATTTTTCCCAAATTAAAAAATAAAAAAGGATCATTCAACCTTGGCAACTCCTCCCTCGGGACTAGTGTCCACTATAGTGTCTATAACAAACCTACAAAGGTTTATAAAAAATATTCAAATTTGCCTTCTGCATTTATACAGTTTTCAAAGTTTCTACAGTGACCCTGTAAAACCTCAAAGTATCGAGCATAAATTGCACGTATGAAACATTCTTTGCACAATTTAAACACAGTACCTAAACTAGCCTTTCCTGACTTTTTTTTGTTTCTTCAATTATGTGAGGAGTGGTGGTTGGTCAATTTAAAAAAAATAGGAAATAGTATATAATAATTTTGAGGTTTTGCACAGTGCACAAGGAATTCCTATTTAAATTAAAATTGAAAAGCAAACAAAAAGAACAGTAAAAAGACATACTTCTCAAGCTTATCTTTGGATGATTGTAGGACATATATCGCAAGAATAAAGGACAAAATAAGCCCTGCAAAAGAACCAAATTCCAAATTCAGATACATGTTGATTAAAGAAAAGAACATGAACTTTCAATTTAAAATAACTACAAGCAAAATAAAGCAAGTTTCAAGATGTAAATAAAAGGTATGCACTATTTGTTCCGAACTATTTAATTTCTTGATTAATTTTAGGTTTTTCTTAATTTGTTTACATTTGTCTTTTTCTTTTTACACGCTGTCCGATACCGCTGGCAATGCTAGCAGTAGTAAAACATCTCTACATTGCCAGCGGTATTGTACCTGACCCCAATGTAACTCAAAGTTCGGATCCCCTGATGTAACTCAAAGCAAATCGGACAGCCAGGATGCAAACTCAAAATTTGAGGTACCTTAGGTAATATGAATTACATGCACACATAAATGGATAAACCCTTAACCCAAAAACCTAAAGCCGAAATTGATGTACATCCTTATCGGGCTTCAATAGAGAATGGAGTGTGTATCCTCTGAGATATCTCAACTTTTGCGTGACCGATAAGAACGGGCCAGTATTATTTGCGCTTTGAGATTTGTGCTGAACTTATTTGAATGGTTGAGATTTTCCAAAAAAACACTCAAAATTTGAGATATCTCAGAGGATGCGAATACGATCTTTTAATTTTTATTATTACTTTTATGGGTGTTTTAGCCTTTTTTTTGTTTCAGAACTTTGCTGAGACAAAATCATACCAGATCCAAAAAGCACGTAGAATCCACCAGCAACATCTATTTCTGATGTCTCCTCCCTATATTTAAAAAGATTATTCACATCGTACTTGTATTTTTAAAAACCGAACCAAAGCAGATGGCATTACTATACCAACTGGCACGTACTTACCAGGACATAAGCAGCCTTGTAACAAGATGGTGTCATCAAGCCATATCTAAATAGAATAAAGCACTATATTTGTTACAAACCCCCGCTAATTATAATTCCCAAGCAAACAGTTCCCCCAAAAAAGGACACAATTCTGTACCAGATCTCACAGGTATAGCACCAGGACTTAAGAATGTTACCTTTGGAGATATCAAACTTACCAAGTGTATCTGACAATGATGAATTTAGGCCATTGCTCAGGGCTCCAAAAATTCTTTTTTATGTCTTGATGCATCTGTATATCTTCTCCCAAAAAAAAGAAAAGAAAAGAAAAATTACATAAAAAAAAGGGTTAACAAAACAAAAAAGATGCGCAAGTAAAGGCAAATGAACCGTACAATGGTGAGGCATGTCTATTACTTTAGCAGTGACTCCATGTATATCATTTCCAGAGTATTTCTATAATTTGAAATCATAAAAAGATGCATTAGGAATAGTAATAGAGAAACAAAAAAAATATCAGATGTTCTTCCATCTGAACTGAAAAGTTGACCCCTTGGCCCTTGAGTGTATGTATTCCGCATAACATTCCATGAGTATCTAATAAAATTTGAAACAAAATACATTAAACTAGAACACGAAGAATAGACAAGATTCTTCCATCTGAACCAAAAAGTTTGATTCTTTTGAGAGTATATATTGTACATAGATTTCCCAGGGTATCTACAAGATTCGAAACCAATACATTGAACGATCAAAGGGTCAAATTTGCCAGTACTGTTCTGGACCAAGAATAATCTAGTATCTACCTGGTACTGGGACAATCACAGCGGCATCATATAAAAAAGATCTTACCAAATGAAAGTCAATCATGGGTACTTCTGGGCTCTTGCGGTTTATTACATAAAGCCAGGGCACATACACTTTTTCATGCCCTATTTGAAATGATCTGCATTTTTTATCTTATATTAAGACTATATATAATAACAGGATTGTTCTTTTTTATAAAATTTATTTCATTAGCAAGTCATAAACCAAGCATATTAACGGAAGATATTCAATGCACCCTTTGAACAACATATTTCTCAAGGATATCCTACAAAATGAGAAATATCCAGTATGCCCTACAAAAAAGGTCAATTATCTCCTCATATGAAACATACCTGTATTCTTTTAAAAAATGACACGGACTACCCCTAAAACTCACATCTAGAAAATGTACGAGGTAAGAAGTGGATACACTGGGCACATTTTTTCAGAAAATAGAAAAAGGGTAAAATGGGATACTACTTTGTTTTCAGAGAATAATTCTGTGTTTCCAGGGTACATATGGAAATTTATTATTTTAAAGGTACAAAAAAAAATGAGCAAACAAAAGGAAATTGGGGAGCTTACAGCTTGTAAGGATCAGCACCAGTGAAACCAACTGGTTTGGGAATTGGCATCAAAACCTATTAAAAATTCAGGTCATAATATAAAGATTGAGGAACATGTAAAAAATAAGCACTTGAGATAAGTATGGGATATTACATAGGGCTTTACAGACTTGCAGAATAATTTAAAAATTATAATCTAGGGTTAATTATATCACATGCAACAATCTTTAACAATTTACATGAAATATAATTAATATTAAAAAATTACCTCCTTATTGACTGCAAATACGGGGCAATAGCGGCCCACTACGTCATGCCATACGGTTCGTGACTGTAACCATAAAAAAAGCATATATAAATTAAACCTGGATAAAGGAAACTACTAATTGTTCTTCAAGTATTGGCGGAATACCACTTACTCCATTTTATTTCCAACAAATATGTAAAGGCAGGACCACGGTTCCAATAT
The DNA here is from genome assembly GCA_025461125.1 of Carex kokanica. NCBI lineage: Eukaryota > Viridiplantae > Streptophyta > Magnoliopsida > Poales > Cyperaceae > Carex > Carex kokanica. The sequence goes on from JAJGRX010000868.1 coordinate 10,970, forward strand.
GTTGTGCTTACTAGTGGTATTCCCAGGAATAAGCAAAAGATCATTACAGAAATACAAATATTTATTCCCATCTGCTTAATTATGTTAGACATAATATGGGAAATAATTGCAGAAGGTTCAAATCTTGTCACAACTCACAAGACTAAAAAGAGACCTAGACTAGCATGGTTTATCTCCCAACCAAAGCACTGTGCTTACATGCTTTTATCATCGACATTATATCAGTAAGTGAAAAACTGATTTATTCCCAAGTTAATTCATAAATGACGACTGACGAGAACAAGGCAAATCCTGTTCCAGCCAAAATTCCTCAGTTAAACAATACCGAGCGAGAGTATTATTCTAATAAATCGCTAGAAACCTAATTCCAGGATTATTCTAGCTTTATGCTCTAATCATTTATTTTGTAACTCACCCCGTGATATTGACCAGATCGGCTCATGGGTACAAGCTCTCCAGGCCTATACGCGAGCGAGAGTGAAGGGAGAGAACAGATCCATACGAGGAATATGAAAATAATTGGTTGAGTTGCACGGGAGTGAGAAGAACAGCGATTCCTCGCCATGGTTTGGAAAATCTCGCCAAAGAGAACGAGTGAGACGAGAGGAGCAGGTCAGCAGGGGAGAGACCTTCGGAATTTCCTGAAGGAAACTTCCATTCTAGACCCTATATTTGATGGTATTTGAAATGGGATCTAACAATTTTTCTATTTAATGAGAAAAATGTCACATGATACCACTGCCGTTATTACGATTACTAAATAATTTAACTAGTCAATATAATCAATAATTATCTTTCTCAGATTTTATAACTTCAGCAAAAATTCGGTATTACTGATTTTTTTATTAATAGAAAATAAATAAATAAAATATTGAAATAGGGTATAATTTGGTGAATTTTAAAATATAGGAAGAACAGGATGCTTTATTTTGTACGCCGAATAGAATAATAAACCATTACGTCCAGCTAATTCCATCTCTAAGCACACAAACTTGCTAATTAAAAAAAAAAGAAAATTTCTTGAACGAAATTAGATGGAGTGATGGTTTATCCCATATGGTAGACGGGATTAACTATCATGTTCTTCCTATATTTCAAAATTTCACCAAATTATACCGCTATTTCGATATTTTATTTATTTATTTTCTATTAATAAAAAAATCGGGATAAACTCGTGGCAGTTCAAAGTGCTTCGGTGAAAACTCAAAAGAAATATAAATATTCAAATGTTAACATAATTATATAAATATAAAAAATTAAGTATTTATAAAACATATTTATGTTAGATTTTATTGTATAAATTAGAGTAAAATTTGTACTGTAAATTGACCTTCATTCTTAGCATGGAGATTTTATATGATTGACTCCCATTATATATTTGACCTTCATAGTTTGAAAATCTGGCCCTCGTCCTGAGTAGATAAAACAAAAAAATGACTTACTATTGAAAATAACTAACTAAATATTTATAAAATCAACATATATATTAAAAAAAAATTACTAGATATTCCCAGCCCAATGGATACAATGAAAAACAATATATCTAAAACCCAAGGTCCAGATCCAACGGTTTGACATAAATACGAAAACTGATTTGGACCGTCCCACTCGAGAATTCTTATCCATACCTAGAAAACTGATTTGGACCATCCCACTCGAGAATTCGGATCCAGTGAAGTAACTCAATTTTTGGATTTTAGATCGAGACCGTCTGATTCAAATCCGCGAAAATTCATCCACGAAGTGAGCGCACACATTCCGATGACGAATTCGAATCGGACAGTCTCGATCCAAAACCCAAAGATTGGGTTACTTTAGGGGATTTGGACACACACGAAAACACCATCTACGCTGCAAAAGTGTCTGAAGCACATCGGGGGGGGGGGGGGGGGGACGGACAAGTATCCTCTGTAGTACTGCACAAGGGGGCCCACTACTTTACAGTCCAGATGAAGTAAAAAAACGGTGCCTATTTGGGATTCGAGATTAAGTAAAAAATGATGCCTATTCGGGATTCGGGAAGGGACAGTATTATTTGTGCTTTGAGATTCGTGCAAAGTTAAAAAAAACAGACCTGATCCAATTACTCCATGTAACAGTACCTCTGTAGTACTCCACAGGATACGAATTCGGGGAGGCACACGGTAATCTCAACCCTACGAAAGTGCCTTGAGGACATTATATCTGCGTAAGCGTCTAAAGCGCATCAGACGGCCGAGAACCTCCGAAGCAGTAAAAAACAGAACAATGAATTGCAGACAAAAACACTAGCAACTTACGGGCCGGCCCAACAGACCCAGAAGAGAAATAGAAAACTGAACGACAGAGATTTCGTCACCTGGAAATCAAACGGTCCAGGAGCATCCGAACACTATTAAAAAAAATACTGTTCTTTCTACAGTGCGGAAAATGTTCAAAATTAATAATAAGTTTTAATAATCTACCCTTTGAACTTCTTGTTAATTTTTTGAAACATTTTTATGGGGCCCAATTTTAGTCTCTACATTTGGATAACCAATCTAGTTTTCTATAAAATTAGATCACAGCATTCCAACTTTGCCTTTATATAATATAAGTCTTATAAGAATATATCTGGATAGATTCTAAGAAGTCTTATTTTACGTTTTGGTTTCATCCAAAATAGATTTTTTTTGTAACTTCTTATATGTATATAAACTATAAAGAAATTAATATTTGATAATATATATATTCAATAATTTTACTGTATTATTTAAATTTTAAAATTGTTTATTCAATTTAGGATAAATTTCGCTGGAGGTCACTAAACTTTGTAATTTGTCATGAATTGGTCACTCAAGTTTGATTTGTCTTTTTATAGTCACTCAACTTTGTCATTTGTCCCAATCAAGTCACTCTATATTTTTTCGTCTAAAATCTTAACGAAATATTCTCATTCCGTCCAAAAAATTAACGGAATATACTCATTCCGTCCAAAATACTAACGGAATGAGCATATTCTATTAGCATTTTGGACGGAAAAATATAGAGTGATTTGATTGAGACAAATGACAAAGTTGAGTAACTAAAAATAGGACAAATTAAAGTTGAGTGACAAATTCGTGACAAATGACAAAGTTTTACTTCCAACGAAATTTACCCTTCAATTTATGAAAAAATAAAGGTATAATAGAAATAAGAAAATTAAAATATTTTATCTCTTTTTCAAAATGCAATATACAAATCTACAGTTTATTGAACAATTTGTCAACTAATTAAGGCCATGCTGTATTATATTATATTATACATGCCTAAAGGTATTATATTATGCACTGCTGCCAATCCGAAGGAGTTCGTGCCTTGCATGTCTCTCTGACTCTTCTTCCAGACTCCAGACTCCGAGTCTCCGACGAGTATAACGGTAACCAACCTGTCTCCGTGTCATGAAACCCAACCCTTAGCGGTGTGTTTGGACTTTGGATGGTGTTCCAATAGGAGTGAGGGGCGGTCCAATGTCCAAACATAACCGTTTGATCCGCGTTAAGATTTGTGCAAATCAAACGGTTCAACCATAAAAAATTTGATATTGATTGGACCAATGTTATCAAAACCGAGCCGGACATCGACCCGGTAAAGTTCTGATTTGACAGTTCATTGGTCGGACCAATAGATCAACTGGTTTAACCGTTGGTTTTTTAAATACTTGCATATTTATAAGATATAATATAATATATATAAGATGAGGAGGGATCCAATTACACATTTTTTGGTGACACACTTTGACACCTACCATTTTTAAAGTCCAAATAGTCGATTTAAACCGTTCAACATGATGGATATATTAAAATGTGCTTGGAGATCAAATTTTACATTTTTTTGAATTTTTTTGCTATTTATTAAGATGGTTACAAAAATCGTTGTTTTCAGACCATTGAAAAATAGCGATTTTGTAACCATCTTAATAAATAGTAAAAAAATTCAAAAAAATGTAAAATTTGATCTCCAAGCACATTTTAATATGGTGATCATGTTGAACGGTTCGGATCGGACTGTTTGGATTTTGAAATCGCAAAATTGACCTATATAAAAAACGGTGTCATGATGTGTCACCAAAAAAGGTGTAATTGGATCCCTCCTCATATAAGATATAAGTATTATTATAAATAATTATATTTTATGTAATAAAAATTCCAATATACATATTAAACAATGTACTATAAAATAAATTTATATATTACAAAATAATGTTTTTTATTAGAAAATAATATATTTATTGTAGCACAAATGTAGAACTCATTCTTAGAATTAGTAAAATAAAATATCATAGAATACTTTTTTGTTCATCAAAGAAATTTTATAGTTTTATACTTCATATTAAAATTGAATAACTACATAGAATTTTTTTATTTTTTTGTATTCAAACGAACATTGAGCACAGAATAATACATATTAGATCCCACTTTTTCTCCTAAAAAGTTATTGCCTTTTTTCCTCAAAAGCTGCATCTTTTTTTTTTCAAAATTGGAAATAGATGGCTGGACACAAAACCAATACAAAATCGGTTTATTTTGGTTTAGTACTCCGGTTTGTTTATAAAATCGGACGGTTTAACTAAATATATCCGGTTCTATTGCTTGTCCGATTTTAATAGCGAACCAAATCGTAAACCTGTCCGGTTCGGTTCTGATAATAGTGGATTGGACGGCTCAATCGAATGCTATCGCCCATCAGATTCAAATATGCTGCAATCCTCCTTTCGTGAACAGTAATCCTGTTATTCCTGCTTTTCCAAATCCAACCATACAACTTTTTTCAAGAACGAATCTCGAAACAATGTTTTTCAAGAACTGTTCTGTGCACGTATCTCGAAACAATTGAACGGTTAGATTCGGAAAAACAGGAATAGCAGAGTTATTGTTCATACACAAGAATAGCAACAGATTTGGATCCATCATCCATCTCTAATCGGATCCATCCGAACTCCGAAGTCATACTGGTGAACTGCGAAGACAATAATAGATAGAGAAATTGATAAAATATGCAGCGGCCCGTTTTTTAATCTTATTGTACGTGTTCGGCAATGAGACTTTACCCTCCTTAGACAGGCTTTAGCCTCCTTAACTGTTTAAGCTAGCTGAACAGTTGTGCCTTAGACAGGCTTAAAACACCTTTCTTAAGCTTCCTTAAAGCAAATTTTTAAGCCGATAAAAATCCAGGCTTAAGCACAATGCCTCCTTAGAGCTCCTCCTTAGTACCTTTATACATTATAAGCTTCATTGCTCTAAGCCTTTGTTAGTCGAACAACTCCTCCTTACCACAGCTTAAATTCTTAAGTCTCATTGCTCTAAGCCTCATTGCCGAACATGGCCATTACCCAACGGACTGGGTGGTTACTTTGAGACGGGACTCGGGAAAGTTGAATTTTGCTAGCTGTACGAAATCTTCTTTTCTTTTTTGCATATTTGAATCGGGTCAATGGGCAGTAAATTTACTAGAGATAATCTCAGTGTTCTAAATAGCGCACTATAGCGCCGCTATAGTGTTTTTGGACCCCAAACGCTACGCTACGACATCAAAATGCGCTATTTGCGCTACAGCGCTATAGCGGTCCGCTACAGCGCTATTTGCGCTATACAATATGGGTTTTTTTTTTTAAGCAATTTATATGGGTTTTAAATAAAGATAAAAAAAATCTCAAACCGAAATTGAATTTGTTGCTACTTGCTACAAATAAATCAATTTGAAATTGGAAATTGAAATTGAAATTTGAATAGAAAAAAAGTCCAAACCGGAATTAAAATTTGAATAGAAAAAAAAATAGATTATGTCATGAATCATGATACTTAAGATATTTTTAATAGGAAAAATCGATAGTTTATGATATTACTATGGATATTTTGAACCGCAATTTGGACTTTGTACGGGTTCAATATGAATATTATAATTTCTTAATTACTTTGGTGTTATTTATTGTTCTATGAGACCTTAGATAATGTTGATATTTAGTACAAATATTGAATATACGAAATGTAAAAAAAAAAAACGCTATTTGGAATAGCTTCCGCTATAGCGACGCTATTCGCTATAGCTTTTTTTTTAGCCTTCCCACTACGACGCTATAAACGCTATTTAGAACCTTGGATAATCTACATCATTTGTAAATCATGTCACAATTAATTATTCCTTAATTTGAATTTTGTTGATCATTTTTTTAATTTGAAAAAACCGTCGATATACATTTATAACCGAAATTTTTATTAACATTATAAAAAAATAATATAAAATTTAACATTCTGCATCTAAATTCGGAAAAATTCCAATCCTGCTTAATTCTGTGAATAATTATCCGGATCCAGACTTATTTTTCGGATAATTATTCTCCGGATTTGAGTTTTTTTAATTAAACAAAAAATGTTATGATTTATTTATTTTTTGAAATACTATATAATTTAATTTATTAGAAACACTATGTCAAATTTTCCGGATCAACATTTTTCATGCCAGATTTTTTGTGGTTGTAAGAAAAAAAAAAATTTCTTTGTGTGTTATTGAAAAAAATAAAAATGTTTTGGATCTGAGTTATTGATTCTGGTTCAAAAATCATTTATAGGTAAATACAGAAAAAATTGTGGTCCTTCTATTTTCGAAAAAAAAAAGAATTTTTTCTGACTTTTGTCAGACGAAATGATTTCTTATCAATTTTTATTTTCAAAATGGATACAATGTCTTAGAATTTAAATGTACTAGAAGGACCATAATATTTTCTCTATTTACTCAGAAGTGATTTTTGAACCGGAATCAATAACTCAGATCCAAAATATTTTTATTTTTTTCCCAATAACACACAAAGAAATATTTTAATTTTTTTTACAACCACAAAAAATCCGGTCTGAAAAATGTTGATCCGGGTTATTTGTCGCAGTCTTTCTAATAAATCAAAATATATAGTATTCCATCTATTTTCAAAGAAATTTATAAAATATTTCTAATATTTCAATACAAAATAAATAAATAAATCATAATATTTTCAGTTTAATTTAAAAAAAAAACTCAAATCCGGAAAATAATTCTCCGGAAAGTGAACCTTTAGATCCGGAAAATTATTCTCCGGAAAGTAAGCCCGGATCAAGAGAATTATTCTCCGGATTGGGCAGAATCAGAAATAATCCTAAAACAAGTGCAGATTGTTAAATTTTGATTTTTTTTAATATTAATAAAAATTTCGGCATTTATAACTATAGAACATGTACTGGTACAGCATCACAACATCATCAGTTGCAGCTGATGCCGAAACTGGTACTGTATTATTTTTATATATTAGAGTATAATTACTAATTAATATACTAATCAATCAAATATATAAAAATAATTCCGGTTTTATAATTTTTGGATACAATTACACTGTTGTCACAACCTTTTGTAACATTTACTTCTCAAATTTTCTATTTCTTTTTTAATATTGATCTCAATCCTTTTCAGCGTTCATGTTAAATTTGCTTCACATAGTTCTATATAAAATAATAAATTTAACAAATCTAAATTTTTGTAACGTCATATATTTTTTTAACATACATCTTATCTAAAATCAAGAAATTTTTCTTTTTTTTTATTTTCAATAAAAACAGCAGTTTGGCACTTTATTTTATAAGTAGATGGAAAGAAATAAATTACATCTTATGTACAGAGATACTCAATTGGTCTATTATTTGAAATTACATCTATGTCCTTCAATAGTTAAGTAATCCCTATTATAAAACAATTAAGCATTTTTGTATTTTTAAGAATCTTGTTCAGTTGACATTATGATAGGCACTTAAGATTTAGTTAATAGTTCTATTATGCTATTTATGATTGTTTTTACATTGTTATGGGCACGTTGTGTGCCGTGTTTAATATATAAGAAATATATAGGTGATCCATCACTAGTCATAGTTAGGAAATAAATCTCCTGCGATCCTCTGGGATCGCAGCGTTCCTGCGATTCCAATTTCAACCATTAATATGTTTTGAGATTCGTGCACAAAAATTGATTTCTCAAAAAGATTCTCGGTTTTATCATTTGAATGGTTGGATTTAGAATCGCAGGGTCCTGCGATCCCTTAGAATCGCAGCAGATTCGGACCCGTCATAGTTAATAGTTATCAAGGCTAAATATTATGAATTCAGATCCAGTGAAGTAACTCAAAAATTGGGTTTCCGTGACCATCCAACTAAAGTGGAGCGCACGCATCCCGAGAGACAAGTTCGAACTGCGAGGCGATCTCGAGCGATGGATTTGATTCGAACGGTCTCGAACCAAAACTCAAAAATTAGGTTACTTTAGGGGATCTGGACCCAAATATTATGGAAAATAAATCTGCCGTGATTCTCGGGAATCGCAGGACCCTGCGATCTCAAATCTCAGCTGTTGGTTTTTTTTCGTGATGCGTGCATAAAAATTTACTTTTTCAAAGTGTTTTCGAGATCCGCGCACAGAAAAATTTGAACCGTTGATTCGGAATCGCAGGATCGCAGCAGATTCGGACTCAATATTATGGGGTCCATTTTTTTAGTGAAGAGAGAATTTTACTTGTATCATATTTATCAAACTAAATTGAAAAAGCTCTCAAATATATCCAATCTATTGTGTTTGTTTTTTTATGAAAAACTAATTCTAAATGCATACACTATTATTCAACATTAATTTCAACCGTTATATTAAATTAATAAAATCTATTGCTCACACCTCTTTTACCTTTCTATTTTTCCATTCTATTGTAAATCATGTTTTCCAAAGTGTGCCCTCCCATTGTATTCTTCTCTGAATTCACATCACCTCAGGTTACCTGACTGAAGACAATTACAATCGGACGGTTCTTTTAACATGGCACGAATCTCAAAACAGACTCCCTACAACCTCCATAGGCACCAGATTGAGTTTGGTCCAGATAGGTTTAATCTGGGCCGTCCGTTTCAATTTGCTTGAGTCAGGTACCTGGGAGGATACGGATCCATTCTCTCTCTCATGTAGCTGACCATTTCATCAATGAGATTTTTGACAGACATTTCATCAAACACCTATCTTGCATCTTTAAAATTCACTAAATGCACCACCTTAAACTTAAAGTGAGATTCCAACGTTGAATTCAGTAAAGCAAGAAGGTCAGATACAAGTGTACGAATATATTCTTCAATTTCCTTACTCTTATTTAGAGTTAATAGTAAACGTAAACTAAAAAAGAAAAAGAAAAAGAAAAGGTTAGGCAAGAATAATTTTAATAAACTTCATCGTGACTGTCCACACAAGAACCCTTTCGATGGCAGAAAGGCTAAAAACGAGAAACAGGACAGCACAAATTGTAATTTGGGTCGTCTTTTATGTACTTGCTTGTATATTTACAATATTAATATGAAGCAGAATAAGGAAAATGAAAGTCTTTGCAAAGAAAAAGAAAAAAGAAAGATCTCTCCTGTCCTGTCACTGACTTGGCCAACCAATAGTGACAAGCCAGTTCTCTTCTTTTAGACGTGGGCACCACCAATTGTTAAAAGACATTCCTGCCCCCGCCCCTAACCCCAACACACACGCGCCAAAAAAAAAAAATAGAAAACTCACATCTTCAAATATAACAAGAGCTGTCTGACAAATCGACTTTCAAGCGGGGGTCTTCTCTTCTCTTCTCTCTCTTCACAATGCCGAGAGATTCAAAAACATGTTTCACATGCACCCTCTTCAAACCAAGCAGAGGAGTCTTAGCTCTGATCAAACGGCCATTCGCCTCCCTCTGTTCTTTTAAATTTTGCAGTTTGCGAGAAGTAGTCGAGAAACGCAGCCCGAAACAACGTGAGTATAAATCGGTGCGTGCTGTGTTCTGGCCGTTGGTATCAATGCATGAAGAAGAGAGTGATAAATTGGGGGATCTGCCCAGCCTTAGTGCCACTGAGAGAAGCCACGAGCCGTTTCCTTCGCCGGCTACGCCTACATTTATCAAAATGGTATGTTGTTTTGCTAAAATTTATAACAAATTAATAAAATATTTTGTGAATTAGTCATGATTACATAATTAATGTAGTTCCTCAATTTCTGATTGCATTGACCACAATGTGCATAACATCAAACTAAAATGACATTTTAATGAGTTTTTACATACTACACAATTAGCTTTATTGTTTTAGTAACTTTGTTGGATTAGTTAGTTTAATTCAGCTTTTCAATGAATCCCAAATGACAAAGATTTCAACCAAGAAATAATTAATCACTCTGATTTATACATTGCGTGCGGTGATAGGTGCGTCTAAGGCGTAGCAATAGCGAAGACACCGATGTACAAGACCCAGCTGTAGAGGCGGCATGTAGGAGCTTCGAGGGATACCTAATGGAGATGCTTCTTGAAGAGCACAAAATGAGGGACTTGAAGGATGTTGAAGATCTCATCTATTGCTGGGACAGCCTCAAGAGCCCGGTTTTTGCTGATTTGGTGTGCCGGTTCTATGGTGAGTTGTGCAAGGACTTGTTCTCTGATGAGACCGAGTCCCCCACAGTTGACGAGAAACTACATTGAAATTTATTGCTAACAGTTTTGCGGTGTGAGCGTGCATGAAATTTAATTAGTTAGCCAATTTGTTTGGAGCAAAAGAATTTGGTATAATTTCTGTCACTCATGATTTTGGCTCTATTTCACTCAATCGATATTGTTTATAGATCACTCAATATAATTTGATGGTTATAGAATTTTTTTTTTTTTCTTTTTGCTTGAGAATATATTTCAAATTTTAGTTTTTGATCAGGAGCAGAACAGCTCCTTGTACCCTTTTTTTGTTATAATTATCCGTTGATTTAAACCTGAGAAATTAAAAGAGAATTCTATATGTAAGAAAAAGAAGTTTCAAAATGCTGCTATCAAATTGTTGTATGGTCTTAATCAACTTCAGTTTATATTAATTCCTCAATTCTGGAGGAATTTGGCTTGGCAACTTCATTGCATGCATCAAATTGTTTTATGAGAGAAAATGAATTGTACTGCGGTGCATGTTAAGGTACATGAGACCAAATCCTTGATAAATGATAACACCACTTCAAGGTCTTATTTTTCACAATCAAATTCCGGTGCTTGGAGTTGTTTATTGTAATCTAATCATCAAATTTAGCAGGATGCATATGACATAGTTTTTATTTTTATGCAAAAAAATTTCATATGTCATATGTTTGGTTGGATTTAGAATAGGCTATTCGGTATTTTGTTGGGTTAGAATAGATAGAATAGTGAATTCAAACTTTTTATCTTATTAGAATAGACTATTCCTAAGAATTTTGAGATTTGACTATTCTAATAAGACAAACAAAACTATTCCTGATTTGACTATTTTTGTTTTACAACCAAATATACCCATAGAGTTTGGAATTGCGCTATTTGGACATTCGGAAGATACAAATCAAGTGGATCCTGATTCTTCGTAGTTGTGGTTTGCCATAGTTGTATGTTTGGAACTGCATGTGCTATTTGACAGTTTTTTTGGGAGGTATTTTATGTGTCCTTATTTCTTCTCCAAAATCAGTAATTACATATTTATTCTGGAAAATTGTAAAAAATTACATATTTAACATTAACTTTTTATTAATTCTTATTTTACTCTTCTTGTTTTTTCCTTCTTCTCGATCGGTACACACGAAATTCCATCATCCTCTGTCCCAATCAAGTGAATCGGTTTCAATAGCATTCCTCTTAATTAGGAGTTAATTGAGCATTTTGGATTATGGTGGCTAATGCCTTCATTTTAACATTGGTTTTCTGTTTGACACTAGACCAAAAACTGATTTTCTATTTGACATTTTTTTTTTGACATTTTTAAAACTCACTATTAAATAACAAATATGATTGTATGTTTTTATGCACTAAAAGGAAAGGTGATAATATTAAGAATTTAAGATTTATTTAAAATATCTTTAAAAGAATCGTGACACTACTATATATGGTTTTTTTTTTTTTTCATTCTTTCTTAATATGATGCTGCAAAAAATTTGAAAATTAAATTGACAGTAGTAATCCTACAATTCCTTTCCTTTAGGCTGTAATCTTACTATTTAATTACAATTTAATATTCGAATTTCTAAAAATAAAATACTGCTAATATAGTATCTAATCCAAAGAATATGTACATCTTTTTCTACTATTTTAGTCCTTTAATTTTAGTAACGGAACCGTCCAGTTCCTACTAAATGGAGGGAACTCGATAGCTTCAACTTCATCAAGTATCCGGCTTAACCAATTCAAACTTCAAAGCACACTGCCCAGTCCCAAGTTTCCTTCTCTAAGTTCTCTTCACTTCGCCTCTCCCACTCTTCCCACGATGAATCTCTCAACAAAGCCCCAGCCCAAATCTTGGGCTATCAGCGTCCGATGCAGATCCAAGGGCCTTGATTTTCGCATGAACGCAGCCAATATACTCCCCAATTGGGGCAATGGTGGTGAGCGGATCTCTCTCTTTCTAAGACTAAAGCGAATGTTTTTACTGACGGTTGAATCCGAATTTGGGGACCCGACCCGGAATCTGGATTTGAAGAAGAAGGGGAGGTTAAGGAGATTTTGTGGGTCTCTCGGAAAGTTGTTTGGCCGTTGGAGAAAAGGGAGGAATAGGAAGGTCAATTTGGTAAAAGGGAAGGAATGTGGTAATTCCATGAGAGACCAAAACTGGTGTAAATATCAGGTTCTTTACTTTTGTGATTTGTTCTATTTAATTCCTGATTCTGATTCATCTATCAGAAACATTTTGTATTTTTTATCATTTGGTCATATCTTAATGTAAGCCTCAATGACTGTCAGATAGGATCCATTACCATTAATTAGGACATAAATTAAGAGAGCAGTTAACAAAATAGCATAAAACGAATTACACAGAATTGGGATCAATGGCTAAAAAAAATTGAATTTGAACTTATGCATGGGCCTGTGATGGTGAGAAACCTAAAATAGAGATGAAAAGTAGTGATGTTATAAGTTGACCATGTATGTCTCTGACCCTGATACAGATAAAATCAAAATAAAAGGAAAAGATAAATATCTTGTACTATTACTGTGCAGTGGCAAGGCTAGGATTTGAGCCAGGGGTAGGCAAAAATCGGGTTCGGGTTCGAATAAATTAACGGGTTCGGATTCAAGACACAATTTAAAAAAATAGCAAGAAATATAAGAAACATGGTTCGGGTTCGGGTTCGGATTCAAGCAAATTTTTTATTTGGATTTTGAGTCAAACTGTACTGACTGATTTGTAACAACAGGTCTTTTGATTACTTTTGGTACTTATGCTGTACCAGTAAGGCTTCCAATTGATTTAAACTTGAGTTTAGTGCTGGTACCGACATGATATAGGCTGGTTTAGCTTGGTAATATATTATTTACAAGACCAGAAGTATTATGGATCAAAACGAAAATCCAGGGGTAGGCAAACCAAAACTAAAGCCCGGTCCAAAACAATTTTTTTTTTTTCCTAGGGGTAGGCAAGTGCCTACCCCTGGCCCCATGTAGCCTCGCTACTGTTACTGTGTCAGTACTAGATCAAACAAGCACTGGTAAATTTGTACTACTAACTCTTTTAAGTTTATTTTGTGTAGACTTCACTGATACCTATAATGGGAAGCCTCTCCCTCCTCTTTTACTCGTCAACACACAGAGATCACAAAGGAATACTAATCCATGCATTTTCTTACATATTCTATCTGGTTTCATTCTTCAAAGTTTCAATGAATGCTCAAGTTTCTTCATTTTTTATCCTGATTTTGGTTTGCATAGCTGGATTATATTTCAGCTATTTGAATTATGGGGGCTTCATTTCAAAAGCTGCTTATTTGGGTTCAAATTGGATGTGCTCATTAGCATTCATTTATCTTGTATTCTCTAAAGTAAGTCTTATCTATTGCTATATCCGTAATAGAACTTCATTTTTGCACTAAAGCTTATAATCTGAAAATCATGTTTCTTTCTTTTAATATAGTTAATTTCTTCAAGTCCTCTAATTTCAATTGAGAGGAGAAGGATGAAATGGTGCTTATTAATTATCTCTATGGTGGTGCTTCTGTATAAGGTAAAATAATTTATGTTAAACATGTGTAATGTTTGTATTTTTGACAGGTAAATAAATCTGCATACCATGCATTAATTATAATAAAATTTAGATGCACTTCTGAGATAAATTCTTCTCTAACTAGCGTACATTATAGATTCTTCTTCATTATAATTATTGGATGAATATTCTTCAAATATCGGAGTTATTATAAAAAAAAATATACTTCCGATGTCCATTAATTTGTGAAATACTAATTATTTGAAGATAATAATTCTGATATAATTTGTTCAACTCTTGTGACTTTGTGTTGTACAATGAATCTTTTTGTAATAATAACGATATTTTTGTTCCAGTTAAGAAGGGAAATTCCTTCGTATTTGATAAGGATAGCATTCTATGGCTCTCGTGCTTGGATCTCAGGCTTGCTTCTTACTACACAAGCCTTATTTCAGACTGTAAGCCTAATTTTAGTATTATTAATCTCTTCTTAATTTAGATTCTGTCAATAAAAAGTATTTTATAGTTTAACAAAATAGTGATGGTTACTTGTGCTGTTGTGCATCATATAATTTTAGTGTATCTATCTTTTTTTAAGCAATGCTTATTTTGACCTAATATGTGTTTAGTCATTAAGCCATTTTGATATAAAAAATCATCCGTGTTCGTACTTGTTTTTGGTTAATCCAATTGGATTTCATATCTGTTGAAAATATAAGCCATATTTGTATGCAAACATATCTGTATACATATTATATCTTGAAAAAACATATATATAGACACGGTTTGATACAAACTGATCCATATTTACTCCATATGTATTTCTTACTCTTGATGCAATTGGTACAGTATTGTTGCAGAACCCAACTTTGAGACCATTTTGCACTAATCATTTCAGCTCCCCTTTGTGACAAAAAAACTGTAATGATGTCTTTCTTAGTATGTAATTACTAGAATTATTAAAATTTTACAGATCTTTGAGTCAAAAGGAAATAATCATGCATTTGGAGCACTGTTATCTTCAGCATACTTTTGGGGAAAGGAGATGGCTAATTATTTGGTTCCTTTATTACAGGTGCACATACCAAAAAATATATATTTTAGCACGTGAATACGACTATTTTTATGAGATTTAAGTATTCTCAAATAGAATTATTGCTTTTTCCGCACCTTGACAGCCACTGTCAAGTTTTTTTTTTTTTTAAAAAAATTATTGCTTTTCCGCATGACACTACTTGCTTATGTGAGGGATCCACAGTACTCATGTTTTCTTTCATTACACCACTGGTGTCCGTATTTATAGAATACAGAGGCTAGAACTCCACATTTATCTTTCAAGAAAAATTACTATAGTTTTCTTTCATTAAACAATTCAAAATCCAGATCTTAAGTGAAACATGTGAGCCATTATTCTTAACATATCTCAGGAGTAGAGCGTTCACTTAAGAAATCATAAACAGAGTTCTTGGTGTGCAAACAGCATTTCTAGGTTCATTGAAATTAACTTGCTTTGCAAACTTTTTTAGGTTCTTGTTAATGTACAAAATGAACTTCCGATTTGACAATTTTGTTTGGATGCACTAGTCTTGAGATAGAATAAGATCAATGTCACACATTTCTCGTACATAATGTGAATTTTGAATAAATATAATTAAAAAGGAAATGCGGTTATGATGGGTTATGAAACACATGAGTGCTGAATCCATCCTCTTTTTTTGATATGTTTCATCTTAAAAGCTGTTTTACTGGTAAGGGGGATAAGTACAGGGATTAGCTACCTCACAATCTGTTTTACTTCGGTGAGTGATAAAACTAATAATTGTTTGTAAAGTTGGCTCCAATTTATAGATCCCTTTCATTTATGTTGTTCATAATCTCTTCAATTTGTATTTTGAAACTAATAAATTTTGCAAGATTATAAATAAGGGAAATGTTTTGGCTCTCCATGCCATTATACCCGAGTGCGCCCCCAACTAGTTTAACCGAAAAAACTTTCTAATTTTTATCTAACTTTCATTTTCAGCGTTCATATCAAGTTTTTAAAGTTCTATTTATAATTTTTTACAATGCTACTCACAAGCATTTAAATCTCTATCTGCAAACATTTAAATCATAAATTTGGATAGTTTTATCTCCTAACTATTTTTGTTTTCAAGCCAAAAAAGAAAATATTTCTTTCACCAATTTTTTTATCTGATCATTCTCGTTCATTTTCTCGACGACCCGTGATGAATTTTGCGAATATAAAAATATGAACATTTTTTACTCGATTTTCTCTTTCAAATGAGATTCATGAAGAAATGTTTTTGAGTTATTTTCCAAGTAAATTGTTTTTTGTAAGGTAAAGCCCATGAATACTTTAAATTCTCAAAATTCTTAAACCTCAGTCTACAACTATTTGAATCTCTGATGTTTACCATTTAAACTACTATGTTCAAGCGTTTAAATCTTTGATGTCGATCATATAGTATCACGCTTTAAAGTAGTACACTTAAGCATTTAAAACACTACAATCAAGCTTTTAAATCTCTGTCTATAACCCTTTAAAGTACTTGTGTCAAACTCTTAAATATCTGTCTACAACTGTTTAAAATAGTTGTTTCAAGCATTTAAAATAGTTGTATCAAACATTTAAATAGTTTTCATGTCAGGTTTAAAATGTTGTAAACTAAGGCTTAAAGCTTGAGAATTTAAAGTGTTTATGGGCTTTACTTTAAAAATAAAATAAAAATAACGATTTGAAAATATCTCAAAAGTATATCTTTATGGATATCATTTGAAAGAGAAAATCGAGTAAAAAATGTTTGTATTTTTTAGATTAGTAAAATTCATCACGGATCATCGGGAAAAAGACAAGAATGATAAGAGTAAAAAAAAAGTGAGTGAAAGAAATATTTTATTATTTGCTTGAAGACAAAAATAGTTAGAAGTTAAAACTATATAATTTAGAATTCAAATGCTTGTAGATAGAGGAATTATAATAAGTTATAAATAAAATTTTAAAAGTTTGAATATAAGTGCCGTAAATAAAAGTTAGATATTAATACTTCGGATGTGCGCTCAGGAATTTGATTAGAGGGCAATTATCATGCTCTTATAAATAAATGTCCTCATAATTGCAGGTAAGCACATTTATTTGTAATCGTGCAAATTTATACTCATGAAGAGAGATGAAAAACATAATACTGTACTCTCGAACTATGAAGAAGTACAACACGTTGAAACGGTTTCTTATATATTATTAATTAGAAGTAGAAAGAAGCACAAATAACAATTTTCTTGCAATCCCGCATCGACGTACCGTCTTTTCTAATGCCACGTCACAAGTATCAAAAGGCGGTGATATTTTTGCGGTCACTTTGGTTCTTCAACAAAGAGAAAAATAAACAAGTGCAAGTAGGGGTGTCAACATGTTACGGTAAGGATCGGGTGGAAGTATTTTCATATTCATACTGGCTACGAATTATCTTATCCGTATTCTACTCTTACCCGTTATAGTTATCGGATTACGAAATAGTAGCGGGTAATTAACGGGTAATGCTATTATAATAAAAAAATATTATTTACTAAATAATAAATTAAAACATATTCATTTCACAAATATATATATGTGTTTAAAATGTCTAAATTTTATTGAGATTTGCTAAAATTTATTTACGTGTATTAATAGTTAATTAAGCGTAATACAACTATCAAGAATAGTTGAAGAATTAATATTCATTGCTCATTAATATATATAATACATATAATTTTTTTTATAATTACCCGATTGGGTAACAGGTACTAAATATGCTTTCTCCGTACCCTTATCCATTTAGATAATGAAAAAAAATATTTATCCGTACCCATACCCGATAAGTTTACGAAAAAAAAACTTGCCTATTTTTAAGAAAAAGTTGATTGACTATTATTTATAAGTCTGAGCATGACTTCCTCTAGTCTAATAGTAAATAACTTGAACAACATTTTAAAACTACAATTAACTAAGCTAATAGGTCTAAATTTCTTAATGAGAATAACATCTTTTTTCTTAGGGATTAGACAAATGCAGGACATATTGATTTTATGTAGATCCAAAGAGTTTTCATAGAAACAATGAGAGTCATCAAGTCATTTTTTACCAGATCTCAAAAGAATTGATAAAATTTAAAGGTAAATCTATCTGGACCAGAGGCTTCATTTGGTTCAGAAGCAAAAACAACTTGTTTAAGCTCTTGCTTAGTGAAAAGTTTTTCTAATTCCCACTGTTTTATGGATAGTAATTTATCCTCTATATCCCAAAATGCAGAATCTAGATGTCCATATTTAACTCTATTGGAACCTAACAGTTCTTTATTATATGGAATCGTATGTGTTTTTATACCTGTGACATTAGTGTTAAGTTGGCCATCTATTTCTAAAGCATTGATCCTATTTTTTTTTTTTTTACCTATGAGTACTTAGATGGTAGTATTTGGTATCAGCATCCTCTTGCTCTAACCATTTTTGTTTGGATTTCATTTGCCAGTGTTCCTCCTCTTCTTAATGTATTTCCTCTAATCTTTGTGTATAGAAGATCCACTGTCCCCTTCAGAGCAAGTAAGATTTCAAGTATCTTTTATGAGTTCTAAGTCATGTAACAATGTTTTTAAATGTGTTTTTTCTTTTTTTTTTTGTCCATAAAAGATTTTAGACCAACTTTTAATTCTTTTTCTAATGTGTTTTAATTTTTTATTCCAACTCTTAGCTACATCAGGTAAGGTAAGAGGGTATTCATCCCACCATTTATATATTAGAGTGACAAACTCTTTCTGTTCAGTCCATATGAGATTAAATTTAAATACTGGTTGAATGGGAGGCAAGTAAGAAGTGGTCTAAGAGAGCCTATATGATTAAATTAATTATTATAAGTAATAATTTCTCCAATAAATCAAAATATACGGCCCGAAAGAATGGGTCCGGATCCCCTAAAGTAACCCAATCTTTGGGTTTTGGATCGAGACCGTCTGATTCAAATTCGTCACTCGAGATCGTCTTGAGATTCGAATTCGTCGTCGGAATGTGTGCGCTCACTTCGCGGATGAATTTTCTCGGATTCGAATCGGACGGTCCCGATCTAAAACCCAAAGATTGAGTTACTTCACAGGATCCGAACTGCGAAAGAATCATCTTTCCAGTTTTACTCCTTTTAAACGTCCCTCGCCGCAAATTCGCTTCCTCTGAGATATCTCAACTTTTGCATTTTTTGGAAATGTCAACCGTTCAAATACGTTCTGCACGAATCTCAAAGCACAAATAATACTGGCCCCTGCGCTATCCCCGAATAGGCACCGGACACGTCGGTCACGCAAAAGTTGAGATATCTCAGAGGATACGCACTCCCGGGCCACTGGTCCCTCAAAAAAAAATAAAGGGTAAGAACGATAGATACTTCCCGCTACCCCCGATACTCATTTCTCTTTCGATCATCAATCATATCCTACATTCCTACTTCGAAAAACCGATTAAACAAAATCAAATCGAAGACTCTTCAGCCGCAAACAACTAGAAGGAACGAAGAAACATCGTAACTCGACGGTGACGCCCCCGCTAGCCACCCCTCGCTCTGACTCTGATAGTAGACTTTATCCTTTTCTGAGATTTCAAAGCTGAATTATTGTTCCATAAGGCTCCTATCACTGGTCATTGTCTATTCTCTTCTTATATATAGCTTCAAATTTGTGATTCTTATTTCCTGTTCATTTCGTTTTTGCGCTCTCACTGAGATTTTTTTGTTATCTGATCGTTCACTGCACGTATTCTCCATAATTGATTTTCACTGTGGACTCTACTTATTTAGGTGATTTGGTGTCTCTAAAGACTTTTTCATTCTGAAATGAGAAAAGTAATAAAAAAAAATTATTCCTGATTTCAAGATTATTTAGCATATTCCCTTAGTTTCGTTCAGAGTTGTAACAAAATATTTCCTCAAGAAGAAGTGTAAAACGGTTGTTATCCACAATTCATTGAATTTAGCCTATGCTTGTATTTTAGGAAAAATGTAGAAGAATTGGGAAAGGGATTTATCAAGTTTATGGCTCAGTTGATAATTCCACTGCCATTGTTGCAAGAGTGTTAGCAAACAAAATTGGAAATATAGATATTACAACCTATTTTACAATCAAATTTAACTCATTGTTATAAGGAGAATAGCTATCTTAGTTCCATCTTCTGTCTCGGTGAAGTGTGAAGCTAAACTGTAACTATGCTAGGAATTTTGAACTATTTCCATTTACAGATCAAAACCAGCTGAAAGGTCTAATTGTTGTTCTTTCTTCTAGGGTATTTCTTTTCTTTCAGATTCAAAATGTTAAAATGGACTGGTGGTTCAAGGAGGAAGGTTTCTACTGTAAGTCCATCCCCTCTTTTGTGGCATCCATGATCAAAGGTTACTGTAGGAAGCTGATATCAGTATTGAATCTTACCAGCATGGTCCCAATGCCAAAATCTACAGTATAGGGTTTAACTCAGCTTTAGCTAAGCAAAAAACAGCAAAAAAGAAAAGAAAATGACATTGAAAAAATATATGTAAAGAAAGAAGAAAAGAAGTTGAGGTCTAGTCAGGACCAATTTGCACTGTACCCCCAGTAGACATGACTTCATCTTTAATAGTCACCCCATCAAGCAGCCCATATCTTGGTATTTATTTCTATTTTGTATGTTATCTCTCAAATTTCATTTTTATGCTCGGATGATTCTACTGTGTATTTACTAATATCTTAAATTTGTCTCATTGTTGTACGGGAATCCTCAGTCAAGAAAATCAACACAAAGCAAGTAGGTTCTTTTCCTTCTTTATTGATTCTATGTTTTAGTATTTTATTATTTTTATTTATTTTGTTTGCTTGCTCTTGAAGACTGTTTTCATACAAAAAATTGAAATCATAAAAAGCAAAAAAAATACCACCTCTATATTTTTCAGACAAAAGCAATACTTTGAGCAGAAGAGAAGACTGCAACAGACACCTAGCACAGAAAACCAATCAGAGACCAACAAGTGGGCTGACCCGTTAGATGCTAGGTCACTTGACATATTGAGCTTTGTGAATCTGGCCACAGTACATCAGAATAAAGAATCAGTTCATACAGAAAGTAAGCCTTTGTATTTTAACTGCTGGTTGGAAACTATATATAACTTAGGATGGTCCTATCTATTTTGCTACATTAACAGTTGGCTGGAAATTATTTATAACTTAGGATGGTCCTCTCTATTTTGCTACATTAACAGTTGGTTTCACTACTGCTTTATTGTGTGCCTCCTTAGTTTATCCAAATTTGTCCTTCATCTTTTAATCAGTTCTCTTGGATTATCTCAAGTGATGTACTGGTCTTGTCTTGTGCTGCTACATGCTCAAAGGAATTGCAATCCTCGCTAATAAGAAGGTTACCTGTTGGTGGCATGATATAGAGGGCTGATTCATACTACTAATGCCTGACTATTTGGGATATGTCCTGTACAATTCCAGCCAACTGAAGCCTCTGTTCAGTTTTTCAATAATTAATAGTACATTGCCTGCCTGATCTTTCTTGTGTTGTACGTATCAGATAATAGTTCTACACAAGCATTCTACAATCCTTCTAATCTGTCTTCTCCAGCTGCTTATAAGAAGTTCAGGTCTGTGCATCCAACCAAGGAAAATGAAGCATGTAAAGGTTAGAATTTCAGTACTGATTCAATCTACCATGCAAGTCCTGACTCTTACAAGTATATTTGGATGTGGTTCAGTGACAATATTGTCAATGATTTTTATATGTTTTGGCAGTTTGTCCACTTACATTGATAGAAAGAACCTCCTTGGACTGGTACTGGTAAGAAGCAGTTGGTACAGTAGTACCTTAGCGTTTGATTTTAATTACAGGGATGATCATTAAATGAGTAACTCAGTGAGAATAAGTTATCAGGCAGAGAGTTTCAGTTAGAATATTTACACCAGCAATTCAAGCCCAAAGATGCCCAGTTTTGAGTTTTGTTTTGGTAGCATTCGTTAACACTCACAACTTCCTATATTCTGTTAGATGATCATAATAGTACTTGTGGTTCTCAAGAAGACAATGGTCATCTCTCAAAGTTGTCCCCTGCAATGGCAGTGAAGAAGATCATTTCTGGACTCTCTAACAACCCAAATGAATCAGGTATTGACTTCATAAAGTTAGGTTGCTATAATCAACAAATGAATAAATAAACAACAGTAATGAACTTGATGAAAAAGCTGATCAATACCTAGATATATCACATTTGCACATGATATTCTTTTTAATTGGCGTTTTCCTAGTTTTTTGTGTGCAGCGTTTGTATATGGAACCATAATTGAATATGGTATGGTGCAAATTTTTATATGTTTCTTTCCAAATTACATATACTTTTGTTGATGTTTTGTGGGTACCAGCATCTGGATTTGTTTTTATTTTTGGATTAAAGTTCTTTTTCAAGTAATATTTGTCTGATGAGTGGATGCCGATTTATCAGGTTCTGTAACACGGACTTCCTCCTTTCATGAGTAAGTCTATTGAGAGCTTTCTTTTTTATTTCTTTTTGCATATGCAAATGTACTACTTGTGTTTGCATGCATGAAATTACATATTTATATAAAACAAATATCTTAATGAATTAGTTTTAGATAATGCTGTATGCTTCATTTTGGACATTCTGCTGCCTCAACTCTCTATAAAGTACCTCTAGGTTATTTTTCTGCTATTACCAGTAATGTGCCAATTGACAGCATGTAAAAAGGCAAGGGCATAAATGCCAAAGATGGCCGGTTAATTATTTTTAACAGGAAATAACAACATCAGTATATTAATTGATTAATTTTTGTAATACCAAATGAGGCATATATCTCTTGACAGGTCAATTGCAGGGAAGGCACTTAATTTTACAGAAAAAGTGGGTGATTTTGGGAAATTGCCCCCCTCAAGTCCCATGAAATCTAAGAGTTCTGATATGAAACAGAAGGGGAAGAGTAATATGCAAAGTGGTACGTCTTACTACAATAATGCGATCACTCTCTAGTTTCAGTGTTCTGGTATACTTGGGGCTGGTACTGGTCCATACTATGCAAATTCTTATAAGAAATTATTTTTTTCTCCTTGCATTTCTCATATGGCTACTTGGGGTTTGTTTTAGTTGTATCAGCTACTTGTTTTGCCACAATTGCCTGGTCATTTTTTGGTCAATTATTAATGTCATTGTTGATTTTGAAATTAAATCCAAATTGCAGAGGTCTCACTTCTTGACCTTCTAGATGTTGAAGATTCAGAAAGAAACTCTATGCAGAAATTATGTCACGAACGCATATGCAGCATTTTCTATTAAAGGTAATGAACCAAAACTTTGTTACAAACTTGCATTTGGTGTGTTTTCTGAGCAGTTGTGTATCAGCAGATCTTTGCCCCTGCATTTTGGATTTCTTGAAGCAAATTTCTGCTTACAAAAGAATTGTACAATCATTTAGGTCTAGGCAAAGTTGAGGTAGAGACACCTCCGCAATCTCCGGTGCCATATAAAAGGTTTAATACTATGTCTTTCACTTTTGCATTATCTATTTTTCTAAAGTATCATTCTCTTCTATATCTAGAACAAAATTTTATATTTGTTTCTTTCACTTCATTATTTTTGTGTGGTGGCGTGGTGGCGGGGGTGGGGGTGACTAGCAGGATGGGCTTGTGCTAATTGACGCTTACAACTCCAGTTCCTGCAGAGATTGCCCAAACTAATTAGTCCTGCTCAGCACCAAATCTGACTTAAATTATACAAATTTAACTCTTCAGTGTTGACCAATTCTGCAATCCATAATGATGGGTTTTCTAAGTGGCTTTATGTCAAACTTGCAGTGAGCACTTTTAACAGTACTGGGCCTGCAAGTTATAATCCTCTGTTACTGTTTAATGCTTAAAGCACTCTTTTCTA
Organism: Carex kokanica; assembly: GCA_025461125.1. Lineage (NCBI taxonomy): Eukaryota > Viridiplantae > Streptophyta > Magnoliopsida > Poales > Cyperaceae > Carex > Carex kokanica. The sequence goes on from JAJGRX010000868.1 coordinate 34,890, forward strand.
TTTATTTTAATGCAGAAGTTGTCCTGAGCCTCCTCAAAGAGCTGCAAGGTGTGCCCTGAACAAAGAATTTCAGTCAATTCCTTTTGAGATTGAAATGGTGCTGGTTAGCAAACTCTATTAATTATCCACCTAAAAACAAAAGGATGCAAGTACCTAATGTGATGCTAATTTAATTACATTATATAATTGTACATACTGTTTTTAGTATTTAGTTATGACATCTTGTAGAAAATGTCCATTGTATGCAATATGCACTGATGATGTTACCAGTCAGTATTACCAGCTGGTACTTCAAGTTGCAATTCTCTTTGTAATTGATATTTTTGTTGATTTTTTTTACATATTGTTGTTTGAATTTTTCTGGGGGCAATCAACATGATTTAGGGAATAATTACCCGATCAACGGCATACCCCTCACTAGACACAGTTGGGTAAAATGATATTGGCCTCACTTGATTTTTGCACAAAGACTCTTATATATATATATAGAGATGAGCTATTGTGCTTTGCAAAGTAAAGCCATCGTTTTACTTCGGCTTACTTTTTGGATTTTTAAAATCCAAAACGTCGATCCGACCGTTCAAGTTGATCTACATATTGAAATGTGCTTGCAGACCAAATTTTACATTTTTTGGAATTTTTTTACTATTTATTAAGCCACTTTGAAAATTGCTGATCACATGGTCTAGAAAAAACAGTGCAACAAAATTCTGAACCATGTGATCAGCAATTTTCAAAGTGGCTTAATAAATAGTAAAAAAATTCCAAAAAATGTAAAATTTGGTCTCCAAGCAGATTTCAATATGTAGATCAACTTGAACGGTTCGGATCGACCGTTTGGATTTTGAAAATCTGATTTTGAGTTGGAAGCATATCGGCCCATATGCTACTAAAAGCATATTAGCCTATCTCTCTCTCTCTCTATATATATATATATATGAGATGCATTTTGAATTTTGACAATGAAAATGTCTCAAGAGCTTTTCTGAATTGACTCCCAGTGCCCTTAAAACTTGGTTCTGGCACTGTAACACATAGCACTAAGCGTTACCTTTCTAATGCCACTTGCTTATTTTTCTTATTCAAGTACCACACAGTATGGAAATTAACATTTTGTCTTTTCAAAAACTTTTAGGATTCCTTACTGCATGATACAAATTTGATAAATGATGTCAGACAATCAGAAAGGATGGGAGATTATGGACCAGTTATAGACAAGACAGTATTTGGCAAAGAGATCCAGTTTGAAGACATTTATTCTCCCCAATTCATATGATAATTTTGACGACAGTCCTGATAGTGGACAGGATGGTGCATTTGATGAGCACATGTGTGACCCAATCTTGGGAAGGTATGCACCAAATCTGTTTGTGCCCAAAACTGGTAGATGTTAGGCAGACTACCAATACATTAGGCAGGCCATTCTGAATCAGTGTGGCATTTTTGGCCATCTCTTATATATATTTAGCTTGGAAGTTTTTTTAGATTTGTTTCAATGAGCTAACTCTATGCCCTGTGTGCGGTATGGTTCTGTTTAATCTTTTTTTTCAATCTAACCTTTTATTTCTTATTTCCATTGTTTTAATTACCTATAATTACTTTACCAGCTACTTATGAGGAGACAGCTAATGTTGATTTGTCTGGAAAGAGAAAAGATAGATTGTGGGACACTAATTTGTTCAATTCGGAGGACTTCAACAGAACTTCTCCAAATGAAAATGTGTCTGATCCAACCCTCACTGGATTTGAAGAATACGATGATTTTCCTACACTGAGGTTTGTTTCCCTTGGAAAATATACACATATTGTACAATATATACATTTGCAAGTTACATCTGTAAATTAAAGCGCTTTATGTGCTGCTGAGCTTCTTTTGATTGCATCAGTCTAGTTCAGTGGCCAAATGGTCCCTACAATCTAATCTTTCGATAACTATTTCTTTTCCTTCTCTTTGCCTCAACTTTGAACTAAGGTATTCTATCTGTTGATATCATCAGATAGAGTGAAGCATTGATATAACTGAAGTTAACATCTTTAACCATTTTTTAGGACTGAAACAAACATGAAGAGAAGGTTTGACTTGTACTCAGGTAATTTTTTTTCTCCTCCTGTTTCCTTTACTAAAAAAATGAGTGAAAAATCTTCGAATTTCACTTTGAAACTTGGAAAACTTAGTTATTATATGTTTTTCTTTTTCTTCTTTTAATCTTTTAGCAAGAGCTGGCCCTAGCTGCAGCCCCTTAACAATGGAAGGCAAGTACTTGCCTATAAATTCTCATTGGAAAAGGTAGACACCAAACTTTTCTTAATTCTGTACAAAAAGTCTTAAAATATGCTCTTTTATTTTTGTAAGTTTGTGATATAGTAACTGTCATAAGCAGGGATACACCTGAATTCAAAAGGCAATCAGACTTTGATGGCCTTTTCTCCCAACCAGTTTGGCCTTTAAAGGATGGAGTTGCAGATTTGCTAGATACCACCAGCTTAAGAAGGTAATGTACTAACTTGTAGATACTTTTTCTTGCCATTTGCTAGTTACCAGTGTCTTGTTTCATCTGTTTCCATCTGTGCCTTCTTAATTTTTTTTCTAATTTTGTTTCAGCGAAGAGTCATACTCAGCCAGAGGTTACTTTGAATTACATTTCAACTTGCATACATAGAGATATCAAGCAGAACTGAAACACTATCTCAGGCATTTGCAAATTATCTCTGTATAATATACAGAAAGCCTCCAACTCCTGCCTTTGTCTTTAGCTATATCATTTTTCACATTTTATATAAGGGCTAAAATAAAAGCCCTCACACCTGCAATGCTTATCTTGTTAGAGAACCACAAGAAGGAAGAAATTTTGATCAAACAAACAAAATAGCCACTTGTCAAATATTATGTTACATAATGCCTTTTCTTTTTCCTTTGCTCTATTTCGACGACAGTCAAAGAAGTGAATAACTACAGCTTTCAATCATGTCTGCAAAAGCGCAAGATAAACCACATGGATGACTTCCAAATGAATTCTAATTTGAATCTCAAATCGCCCAAGTTCAACAACGTACCTTCTCAGGCCCATGACAAAAGCACACGTAGAACAAAATCAAGTACCACAGGGTCTAAACTGCAAAGAACCAATCACTCAGTGGAGGACATGTTCCTAGATTCTGACCTATTTTCTGACTTCATGAAGTATACAAAGTCAAAAGAACCCTCCAAAAGTGTTACAGTTGAACAAAGATCAAGCACGAACTTAGATTTTCATGCAAATGAAGAAGAGAAGCTTGATATTTTCAACAATCCAGAGAGTGAACATCCAAAGGGAATGAAATCCAGCTGTGTAGGAGAGGTTGAGCTGGGTATGAAGGAGATGTGCAGTGAAAACAAGGGACCGAAGTGCGAATCTGAGAAATTTTCAGATGAAGCTGAGAATGGGGGACATACTGAGGCAGACAAGTGTACTTTCGAGGAGTCTCCTATAGTTTTTGAGGCATGTGCCAACAGTACACCGGCATGTGCCAATGGTACACCGTAAGTTTTCTAAATTTGGATTTTACTTGCCTGACTGGTATAGGGTGTTACTATCTACTAAGAGAACTCTTAAGCCTCAACTGAAGTTTTGTAGCAAATCTCTAATTCTGAACAACGCAGCTGAGAAATCATAAAAGAGGGAACAAAAAAATCTCAAATAAGTAGCAAATCAATTTGGATATATCGGTATTTTTTTTTATGTTACCAAAAGTTAGAGATGGTTTTGATTGCTTGATATGGAAATCAGGATTTTTAGAATATAGTATCAAAAATAGAAATTTAAATGGGAAACAGAATTTGCTTGCTGAGATTATACTTTTTTTTATTTCTCTTAGAAACACTCCAGCCCAATCTCAACAATTTGAGAGGTGCAATCTAACAGAAGATAGTAGTGAAAAGATCTTGCCATTTCCACCTCAAGCTAAAAACCAAGGTCCAATACTTTACATTATATGTTTAGAAGGAAACAATTTCCAATTTAATTTGATGCAATGAAGAAATATATCCATAATTTCATATATATTTTCAATCCCTAATATTTTTTCATTATTTTAGGAAATGAGAAGGGAAAAATGTGACGCACAATACCAAGTGATGCTTCAGAGTTATGTTTTTCAACTCCTTTGTGTTCAGAAAGTTCTTCTAGAAGCTTCAGGAAAGGACACAAAGGAGGTAAAATAAGAAAAACTTTCCTACTTTAGGACCTATTCATAAATTCATATCATATAATGATTTTGGTCATCATATATTATGTATTTTTTTTTTTTTTGGCATAGAACTATGTAATTCCATATTTTTATTTGACCTTTCCTCAGTTAAGTACAAATTAAGTAAATGAGTAAATTACAATTAATGTTCTTTATTTCTATATATGTGTAGTGACTTTGCAGGAAGCAGATGAGACAGGAATTTTCTTCAATATACATACTTTCATACTCCATACTCCAGAGAAAAAACCAAAAGAAAACAAAAGAAAAATAAGTCGAAAGAAGACATTTACCCTTTGTTTTAGCTATATTTGAACTGCTGAGGTTGTTTAAGCTCTCGTGTTACTTTTTGCTAAAAGGTTCTCCTGTAAATATTCATAAAGTTCATAATAGATACTCTTATAATTTTTTATTTTCATCCGGTTAGAATTTTCCTCTTTGAAGTTGACTTGCCTACAACTTGCCTTGCGTAACTCGGGAAAAGCTCTTGGAATTACACTTTATTTTGGATTTGTTGGTGCACATTAGCAGTGGAAAAATACATTTTCAGCTTTTACAAGGGAATTCCTTGCTATCTATCATTGTCAAATCATTCCAATCGGTATATTGTTGCCTGGTTATAACTGATAGAAGTCCTTCAAAGAATGACTTCTGCTGCTGCAACAGTTGCATTTGCATGGTTAACCAGAATCTGTCATTACTGGAGTGGTGTGCGTACTATAGTGTACCTATTCACAAAAGTCCAATTCAGTACTCTGCATTATTGCATAAGTTTAGCTCTGGACCGTCTGATCAGAATCTAGGTCAATCCGGCCCACACATGTAATGCACAGGGCCCTTTAAGATTTGTGCTAGTATGTAATTGGATGTAAACTCAAACGGTGCGTTAATGCAGAGAATTTGATTCAGTATTCTCAGACTTGTATAGCATACCTAGTACCTATTCAGTGTTATAGAATGGCCACGAACGATGGTATCGTATTTAAATGTCCTTATACAACATCAGTTGTTAACACAACCTTCCATAAAGTAAGTTAAATATTGTTAACATTCTAAAGGAGTTTTTCATAGAGTTCATCTGCAAGATGGAAACGAAAATGCTTATTGCAAAGAAACATAAAAAGTATATTCTCAACATAAAGGAATTAAATAAACTTGATATTTCGGCTTAGTTAGAGTTGATCCCTTGTCATGACGATAAAATGCAAGGGTGAATTCCATTCCCGCAAATAAGACACCAAAACAAGATAATCTAAACACACAAATATCAGATAAAAGCATAAACTACTAGAACAAAGAAAACCAATTATAATCGACACCAGAGAGACTCTGAATTAGCATGCTTACTACAATCAAGAAAAAAAGGTCATATACTTGTATACAAATGTACAAGCATAGGATCAAATGCATCCTCTTTGTACAAACAGCTTACAAAAAAACAGATAATAATGCGATACATACATTTTCTTTTTCCAAATATTAAATCCTGATATATTTTTTTGTTAGTACTTCAAGAAAACAGAAATAAAAAATGATGTTACTCCTTGTCAGGCTTAAGATACCAAACTAACTCTTCCTTAGACATCTCCCCACCGTTTTCAGGATCAAATCGCATTTGCGGAAACTGAAGAAGAGGGAAAACAGTTTTTTTTTTTTTTTTAACATGGAAAATGATGCAATATATACTTGGCTCCCATGTATGACAAAAAAAATATCAACAGTGCGTATGGCGAACAATTACTTGCATGCTGGCTATGTGGCAGGAGTTAGATACACCATAATCAGTAACAAAAAAAAAAATTCCAATTTTGGTTTCTTATTTTACCTTATTCAGTTTCTTCCTTGTCTTAGCATTTAATTTCTGAAAGACTAAAAATAACCTTACCTCCCATCCATGCCAATTATCATGACAGTATTATGAGATCAAATGCAGTGATGTATCGGGTCACTTCTGGTTAAATGTAATGTGCAAACGACCATTCTGAACTGAAGTACTTTGGCAAAACACCTGAAAAAAAACACATTTTTGAACATACTTGATCTTTACCCTCTACATGTGATAGGTTATACAATTACGCAGTAGAGAATTATATTGTCTAAAGCATGCCCCATACTAGAACCTCACCTGATTGGTTCAGAATACTGATTCATACCTGTCCTGGAGAAAAGTCTTCAACACTTCATATAGGATTAAAAAAAACAAGAAAAAGAAAAGAAAAACATAATTCAATCACAAACCCTAAAAAACTCAAAACCAAACCAAAAGGGAAAGAGTAACTCATACTGGCACAAGGTCAGAAGAAATTACTATTTTATTAAAAGAACAAGAAAAAGACCTTGTTGTGAAAATAAAAGAAGGCAATGAAATGCTTACCCCTCATAAAAGAAGAGAAGAGCTTGAATTATCCCCATCGGTGCTTGGAGACAAAAGAGCATCTACAGAGGAGGTGGGATTCCAATGACCATTGTCCCCGGACTTGGTGCGCCAGATGGTGAGTGCTGATTATCCAAGTCCTCTGATGCCACTCTTACTTTGAGCCGAAACACATGCACAGTGCCCTTGTCGCTTGAACAAGCCAGCCATTGTACATTTGGAGATAATGCAACGCTTTGTATCTCTGCTCGGTCTAGTCCTCTCCTTACCTATAACATTTCAATAACTTCTGTGAATTCAAATTATCTTTTATAAAAGGGGTTTTGTTTCACTTCTACTGCTACTGTTGATCCCACAAAAATATTGTATGGAGTGGCAAAGTTTTATCCTGGTTGTCACTTGGGCAAATACTATAATTACATATGATGACACCATCACAGTAGTATTTCAGGAATCCCACACCAGTACCGATGCTAACAAGTAGATTTACCGCATTAGATATAATACTTGCTTAATTTATCTTCTGACAAGTGTCTGTTCTTATTTACACATTAACCAACACATAAAACCAGCTTGCAGTACAAATGGTACTATTACCTGCATAAACCGCAGCTATGAAGTGTACATAGATTTTTTTTTATAAATAGCATATCAAAATTAATAAAATTCAGATTAAAAGTAAAACAGAACTATACCTCTTGTAGGCGGGTTCCGTCCAGGGTATTGAAAACTCTAATCCAGTGTACCCTTCATACTAGCTGTAGCAGTAACAAGCCATCCATAGTCAAAGCCATACATGCAACATTTGAATCATGCGCAGCAATAAATTTGGTCACCTTAAGGCCAAAATGCTCGACCCGTACGTGACCCATTTGCAAACCAGGACATGCAAGAACTGAAGTATTGACATTCTGAGACAAGCAACAGAGACCACGAGGATTTGACAGAGTCTCTATTTGGTGTAACAATTTCAGATCAGAAAAATTGTGCACATAGACCTTATGTTCTAGCACAATTACAATTGTATCCTTGCGTAACCTGACAGCTCTAACAAGGGACCTAAATGAGAATTCACCGATGCACCGGCTTTGGTGGTCGTCCCATATCAGTACCTTATTGGGCGGGTATTGTGGGTCAGACCCACCACCCACCAAGGCCAAGATGTTGGTCCGGAATAGCATCTCAACAATCCCAAAAACCTCCTGATTTTAGATCCCTTCTAAAAGTTTCTTTAAATGGGTCGGAGTTGTAGATACGGAACCCATTACTAGTGCCAGCTGAAAAACAGCCAAAATCTTGGTTCCAAGAAGTGGAGAGGAGGTCGGGTTGACATTCCGGGTCAGTATGGTCATTATCGGGTTGAATACCAGGTTGAGCTGATGGTGGCAGATCCCATGCAATGCGTAAAGGATTGCCTCGAACATCTTGTATGCCTTGTGGTGGAGAGACCTCAGAGCTCATTTGGCTTAGGGTTTAGGAGCAGTGTTAGGTATTATAATTCCTTCCCTTTCCTAGAAAATGAAGCAGTTAATTGCCTTCTTATTGGGAGTTTATAAATTTTAAACATGAAAAGTAAAGAATCATAACTCAGAGAAAAGCATCAAGAACTGAGAAGGATGACAGTAGCACTGGTAACAAAACATTTGAAAAGAAAACATAAGAGAAGAACACACTTGAAGGTTCTCTGATTCAAATCAACATATGGTTAAGATTTGTGAACATTTCATTGAAATTGGAGTTGTCTAGGCTACTGGAAAGATAGAGACATTAATAAATGAGCCCATGGAAAGAAAACTACAATCTTCTCTCTCTTTTTCTGGAGGAAAAGAAACCATAATATTCATCCAGAAAAATAAGAGCATATAAGAAAATCAAAATTCAAGAACAAATGAAACCTTCATACTAACGAAACTAAAAATGAATACTAAAGTTCAAAGAAGACCCCGAATTCTCTCTCTACAAGCAACTAAATCAAGAAAAAAGTGTTGGATTCAGAACCTTGCACTAAATCGGTGATAAAGATCACAGCGCTGAACTAAGAAAAGTTAATTAGCATCACGAAAATACCTTGAAATCCCCTTTTCTCGCTCGACTCGATCAAATCGGGTCCTATAAATTGTCCGCCAAATATAAGAGAAGAAAAAGGCAAATATTGTTTACAGAAATAGATGAGAAATTTTGTTCCGAAAAAGGCAAATTGTACGCCAAGTTTGGATTGCCTTTTTTATTTTTATTTTTTTGCATTAAGCGGGGATAAGGAGAAGATCAGAAGGCTAATGGATTATAAAAAGCGCGCGACAATTACCAGGTCGCCAGATCGAGTCCCCGCGCGGTTAAAATACTTATTGTAAGATATAAAAAATTGCTATGTTAGAATTGTATGAACTATGAAGTAATTTGATTGGTGTGTTCATTCGTTATAGATATTAGTTGTTGGCTTAATTGTAATTTTATCACTGGTGGATGGGAGGTTCAAGTACCTGTGCTTTTCCACTTCGGCTCGTCTGATGTGACACGAACAAGTTACATCAAACCGACATGTTATTCGAGTAGAAGACTATAGTGGATTACATCAAATCCAGGGGCGGACCTGGTGTATTCCGGGGTGGCAACTGTCCTCTGAATTTTGAGTTTTAGTAGAGATTTATCGGTTCTAACTGATTTTGTTCTTTCTTGGAATTTTTTTGCTTTCCTCTGGACATTTGATTTGTAATTCGGATTAAATTTAGAGTTAAAATTGAAATAAATTTGTTGAATTTTGATTGGTAATTAGAATTATAAGTCAAGAATCAGAAATTACAAGTCAAAGCATTAGAAAATATAAGTTAAAGTATCGTTTTTTATCAAATACCAATTGGTTAATGGATTTAAATCCGATTCGATATTTTTTGCTCCCTTGACGAAAATCCTGAATCCGCCCCTGATCAAACCGACATGTTATCAAATTCCACTATTTTGTAGTAGAAGACTACAGTTATCCACTATTATTAAATTTGATGACAATAGGAAAGGATTAGCAGAGAGAATCGTTGGAGTTTGATGACAATAGGAAATGATAAGCAGAGAGAGAAGTGGATAACAATAGTAGAAGACTACAGTTATCCACTATTATTAAATTTTCTAGTAGAAGACTACAGTTATCCACTATTATTACATCAAACCGACATGTTATTCCACTATTCTCTCTGCTAATCCTTTTCTATTGTCATCAAATTCCAACGATTCTCTCTGCTAATCCTTTTCTATTGTTATCAAATTTAAAATTTATATGTTAAAATAAAACCATTAAATGTGATCTATATTGTTTTCTTCACATGCACATAAAAAAGTTATTTTGTTTTATATAAATTAATAAGTTGAAAATCAATGCACATAATTTATCCATATTAATGTATTTTTGCAAACATCTTCGTACCAATTAAACCAAAGTCGAAATGTCAAATTTTTTAATATGTGCATGGAGAAAATGATATAGGTTAAATCCAACGATTTTTTTAATATGTGCATCAAAATTTATATCTGTGATGTTAAAAATACGTTGTAAAGAGAAATTTTGTACGAGAATCAGCCTTTGGTCTAGTGACAACGACAATACTTTTCGTATGAGATGTTGCAGGTTCAAAATCCGAAAAGAATAATCTTTTGTGGATATTAAATAGTTAAGTGGCTTGACCTAAAATCTTTACTAAAATATAAAAAAAAAATTGTGTACAAATTTAATTTTTTAAATTTGTACATGATTCATTCCGGTGCATTCAAATTTGTGTTTGCAAATTTTTTAATATGTGCATGGAGAAAATGATATAGGTTAAATCCAACGATTTTTTTAATATGTGCATCAAAATTCATATCTGTGATGTTAAAAATACGTTGTAAAGAGAAATTTTGTACGAGAATTAGCCTTTGGTCTAGTGACAACGACAATACTCTCCGTATGAGATGTTGCAGGTTCAAAATCCGAAAAAAATAATATTTTGTGAATATTAAATAGTTAGATGACTTGACCTCCAATCTTTACTAAAATAAAAAAAGAAATTGTGTACAAATTTTAAATTTTAAAATTGTACATGATTCATTCCGGTGCATTCAAATTTGTGTCTGCAAATTTTTAATTTTCGTAATAACGTGGAGACAAAAGTTATGCAATTACTCTCCGAATAATAATTAACAAGTAGAACTAGGGTGTTCCTAAGCTCACCAAGCCCTTCGTGAGCTCGACTCTAAAACCTATCGAATTGACTTCAAACGACATTTTCAAAACGTTAGATGTTCAATCTATATTAAAATGTGCTTGGAGACCAAATTTTACATATTTTAGAATTTTTTTACTATTTATTAAGATGGTTTGAAAATCGTTGTTTTTATTAAAATTCTGCACTATTGGAAAACAACAATTTTCAAACCATCTTAATAAATAGTAAAAAAATTTCAAAAAATGTAAAATTTGGTCTCCAATCACATTTTAATATAGATTGAACATCTAACGGTTTGAAAATGTCGTTTGAAGTCAATTCGATAGGTTTTTAGAGTCGAATTCACGGAAGGACTTGCTGAGCTTAGGAACACCCTAGTTCTACTCATCATTAACACTCCTCTTTTTATTATTCGGTGATATATAATCGCTATCTTTGTGTTTGTATTCAATGTACATAAACATATATTCCAAATTTACAACTATATATGTTGCTAGGAAAACAGTGACATGCTAGCTAGCGTTCCTATCTGATACGAGCGCTGAGATGCTATATTTTATTTACAAGCACAATAATTGGGAATCAAATCCTCAGCCCACCGGTGGGCAGGATTTTCCTACCACCCTTGAAAATTAACCAATCTCTATGCGCCACTTGTTATAAACTCTTAATGAAAGTTTTCACAATAATTAATTACTGAGTCCATCATTAATATTTGTAGACTAACTTAGTAACTTTTCTAAACACAAAAACATTAACTCGCATAATAAACAAAAATAGAAAAACAATTCAGTTTGTCTTTTATGAAATAATTAATAATACCACAAGTTATCTAGAGGATAAATTATAATTAATATAAATAAATAAAAAATTATAAAAAAAATACCACAAGATATTCTTTTATGAAAAAGTAAAGTTATTTACAGGAGAATTTCAATACCATAAATTTTATGTACAATTTGAGTTATAGATGTTTAACTATAAACAAAAAAAAGTAACATTTGGACGCATTTTAATTTCTCTTAAATCATGTTTGATGTTCAAATATAGAGAAGTGTTTTCAAGAAAGGTTATCATGTTAAAAAAATTTGTGCAATAAAATGGCCAAGTTTGAGGTTCTAAAGCAATGAAGGTTCTCAAACGATTTAAGAGATATTACAATAATATGTCCAGATTAACTATTTTTTCATTATATTTGAAAATTTATAAAATCAAATTGCACATATATATAATAAAATCTGTGGTATTGTGGCTCTTCTGTAAATAACTTTACTTTTTCATAAAAAAAATATCTTGTATTATTAATTATTTCATAAAAGACAAACCGAATTGTTTTTACTTTTTATTCTATTTTGTTTATTATTCAAGTCAATCTTTCTATGCATAAAAAAATTACTAAGTTAGTTTACAAATATTTAATAAACAGACTTAGTAATTAATTATTGCTAGAGAGTCTAAAATACGTGGCTTATGTATATTGGTTAATTTCCAAGGATGACATGAAAATCCTGCCCACCGAGGGGCAGAGGATTTGACAGTTCACAGTTGCACCTCATTGAAGCTGGTCCATGCAGCCCGTAACTCGGAGAGTGATCTGACATCTCCATTGCGGTTAAAATGGAGGAATCCGATTATCGGAGTAAAATCAGTCGTAAAATCATGCTTATCTAGGACTGAAATTAAGAACGTGGTTTTTGTCTCCACGGATGTTCCACATAAAATGCAAATTGTGCGTATTTGATTGTGAAGTAAAATTAGGAAGGATTAAATTGCTTATTTCAACTTGAAGTGGATTAAATTAATTATGTTTGTAGTAACTGTGAAAAAAAAGAAAATTTGCGGTTTACAAAATTTGTACCCAAAAAGTACTACTAGTAATGAATTACTAAAAAGAGTTCAAGAAGGTAATCTATCTGTTAGTTTAGTAACATTTTTGTTTGTTTCCATTTTGGTCCCATCGCTTTAGTCCTAGACAATTTCTCGCCTAGCCTCTCTATCAAGAGTTCCACGATACAACCCTTTCTTGCAGTTGCCACGTTGCGTTTTCCTTGAAATGCTCTCAAGTCTCAATCCAATAACCTCTTTTGTTTAACATTAGCTTTATATTAATACAAGTCCTCTAGTTACATTTTTACATAACGCCGCCGAAATACATCTCCTCCAACTTCTATATCTCAACTCACCAACAAGAAATTGTAGATGGATACAAATAGTCCAAATGCAGGCGATTTACACGCTGCTCATGATATCCCTTTTAAATTTTGTTACAATAAATACATAGTTAAAGCCCGAGCAACCCAAAAAAGAAAAGAAAAAGAGACTATAAAGTGTGTAAGCAAAGTCAATTGATTGTTGTTTGTCCCCTTAAGACCCGTTCCTTAGAAAAGCTGAAAGAAGAGGCTAGTTGAGCCATCACTATACGAACCTGAGATCAGCCGGCTTGACCAGTGCACGGCAGAGAGGGCATGTCCTTTCTCTTCTCAAACCTGAATTTTTTGTAACATAGTTTCATTAGATTATTTTGGAAACTTGATGATAAAAAAAATGAACTATGAACTTCTTCATCAGGATACTAAACTTCTGGCCGATACATATGGACAAAAATACAGCGCAAATACATTAAATGTACAGCTACATGCTGTCTAATTTACTTTAGGCCTAGTTCAGGGCTCCCAATATAATAGTAAGCCTATAAAAAGACCAAAAGCTTTTAGAAAGAAGTAAAATCAGTGTGCTGTGCACAGAGTAAATCAGCTTACTGATTATGCAAACTAAACTTTTGCAAACAAAAAAGACGCACAACTCACCATTCAGAGACACAATCTTCACAAAAGATGTGCTTACAACGAAGAAGAATTGGCGAAAGCATCTTCTCCTGACATATAGCACACATATCTCCTGCTGCCGTTACCTATGTTTCATGTTTTGCCCCCGAAATGTTAAAATACATAAATAAAAGCCCCTCTAAAACAAGTTGAAAAATGCTTCATAAAAATTTATTAAAAAACAAAAGCAAGTGCCGACTCCATGAATACCTGCTCACAGTCGTAGCATAAGCTCCAAGTGTTATCTTTACGTGACAATGCTTTCACTGATGTTAGAAATGATTGCACCTGTTATGTAGCAGAAAACTAAGTATGTTATAAAGAAAATAATTACAACCATGACATGATGACGAATGAACATCACGATGATGATGATGATGATGATAGGGCACAGAAAGAACCTTCTCAACAACTGAGGTGACTTGAAAGTGAGATATAGCCCTGTTGTCAGAGAAGAAAAAAGGCTCCCATATTCCTTGTTCAGGAAGAAGGCAGTACCATACGGGAGTAGGCAACAAGGCACGGTAGAGAAGTAGAAGGTATTCGACCACTGTCAACATCTCACCCCTGAAAGAGAAGGAAATTAAAAAGAATAACCAATTTCTGCACACTGAGGTCTATCACTGGGGTTTATCGACGATTCAAACACATTTTGAAAGCAAGTATAAATCCCACATCTACCAGTTATATTTTATGATCTAAATTTTTACCAAGTTATTAATAGACAACAGTGAGTTAGAAATCTCGGAGGCCTTTGACAGAAAGTAATGATAGCAGACAGAAAATTAACAATAAAATCTAACTTTTATTAAAATACCTGCCTACGGTAGTACGGCCCTTGCAGTTTTTGTAGTACATAAGCAGCATACACTTCACTATCATAGCAGCTTGTCGTACTAGTGTGTCTGACAAAGGGGGGTTGACCTGAAATCAGAAACATAAAAAAAATGATACCAAAAGACTAGTTGAGAAGAAGTTATCCAGATAATCTAAATTCAGAGTTTAGGTCCCTTTGTATACCTGTTGATCACAATTCAGAAACATTTTTTTTGCAGTTTAATTGCATGGTTTCTCAATGAGAACTGGTCACTTTTTAGCATTGACAGGCTCAGCAAACATTAACTTAAAAGAAACGCCAAAATAATACCCCAAAACTTGCACCATTACATATGGAATTCAACTATGAACCAGTACTGATATTCCTCGGAAACAAGGGCTGGCAAAACAGTTCCTAAGATAATCACATAGAAAGAAGAGAAGAATAAGAGAAGAATTAGTTACCGTTAACCAAGATTATGAATATGGCGTGCCAGAAAGGGGGTATTTCTTTAGGAGGAAGCATGACGAGAGGCCTTATAAGGTCATCTTTTCTATACCACCAATACACACCAAATACATGGATCACAAATACCATAATTATTCCAACAAGCACCGATATCTTTCTCTCTCCCTACAGCAAAAGGCAACAAGGACCAATAAAGACCAAAAAAAAAAACCTACCATAAATGGAGGATCTGCACATATACAACTTGCATATGGATTGGTATAAAGGAAGAAAACATATAAAAGAAAAATAAAAGGAGGATCTGCACATTCAACATGCATATGGATTGGTATGAAGGATGAAAACATAGAAAAGAAAAGAAAAATAAACCACCAATAGATGGAGGAACATTAAGTTTTTAGTGTTTCCCTATATTTTTAGGATGGTTTAATTGAGTCTCTTGATTCATTAATTCTTTTCATTTTGCTTTCATCTTTCAGGTTTGTTTCGAGAAGTTGGGAATAAGGTATAAACCTTCAAAGCAGTTTGCTTCTTCAATACTTCATTTGACTTGAACATAACAGCTGCAATCCAAATAGTGACAAAAAACCTGCAAATGCAATCAAGGCACTATCACTTCCTGTCCTTCATTTAAGTTTTGTCTCTATCTACAAGAAAAGGCAAAACAAAAAAATATGCAGACATACCTTGTAAGTGTGTCTGATAAACACCACCAAGAGTAGAATTGAAAATGGCAGTATCTGTTCGATCCACCTGGCAACCTGCTGTATATCATACCTCTGGTACGTGGACCCCGCATTTGTACTCCCACTCTCCCGATTGGACCCTTCATTTGGGGCTGCATCATTGTCCTGCCGCACTGTTGCCACTCTGGTCCAGACCGGACAAGAGAGGAGGTAGAGAGAGAAGAAGGAAGTGAAGTCTGCCTGTTATTTCTCTCACCTTGCAATAAGCTTTGTCTCTCTAAAGCTCCTAGATTTGGCTCAGAAGGAGAGGTATGAATAGTATTCCTTCCTGGTGAATCTCCCGACCCGATAATTCGTATTGCCACTTCACCATCTCCGCCTTGATGAGACGACTGATGAACTCCTAAAAATTTTTCAAACGAGCCCACTTGAATAATAATGTTTACTTTGTTTATTTTTTTCAACTTGGAAAGCTGGATGCAAACATAGTATTATTACGGAAGGAATTTGCTTATTTTTAATTGTTCTTAGATCGGAAATCAGAATATCCCTGTAATTTTCACTATCCTGATTCCTGAAATATGTAAAAAAAAACACATAAACCAAGGGTTGTCACAGACTTAAATGGAACAAACATTTCTTCCAGGAGGTCTTTCGGATATGAAATACATTAAAAAAAGTTCCATTTACTTTGTTGGCTAATAAATTAAGCTGCTAATGAAAGTTTTCCCCCTGTTGTCAGGGTATTTCAATAAGCATAAGAGACTATACTAATGCAAGTTTTTTCTCCATAAGTTACTTATCATATAGAATCACTAAATTGCTCCCCTTACTAAAGATTAAGTTTTATTTCCCGAAGACTGATTAACAGGCAAGTACTAACGAGACATCAACTAGATCGACAAATGATTATAGAAAGAAAACTAATTAATAGACCAACCTGAATTTTCCGGATGGTTCGATCGAGTCTGGAGAATTCCAGAGTATTCTAAAAGAGCCGAGAGAGGCGCCTGGAGAAGATTCGAGGCTGAGAAGCTTACCCCATACCCCCTTGAAGCGCCGCCACTGGAGTCCGGAACGTCGTGGGACGGTGGCGGAGATGCGCTAGAAGGTTGCATCGTCTCTGATCGAGAGAAGGAAAACCCTAACCCTAGTCGAGGGGGTGGTAAGACGAAACAGTATTTCTGGATTGATCTCTCTGGCTCCTCTTACTAAGCTATAAATTTGTATGAACTGCTAGATAGCCGAGATTGTATGGGTGTCTTTGCTATTTATTGTTTCTTTCTCTTTGTTTTCTTCTTGCAAGAGTCTCTTTGAGCTTTCAGCTGTTGCTCGAAACGAGAACGATGAAAGGTAGGAAGAGAAGAAAGAAAGAGACATGGATCTACTGTTTGATATCTAAACAACTCTCTGTGTATCGGCTAAAATTGCCAGACTATTGACCCGCTACAGAGGACTAATTAAGTTTGAGAGCTTAGTCAATAAAAAATAGGTGAGGAACTGGGATATTTGTCTCCATTTCATGGTAAATTAATTAAGCGAATTTTTATCCAGTGCTATACGAAGATAATTAATTAATTAATTATTGAATAACTGGTTCTAGAAGGCCCTACACGGTAAATGGATATGCATGTTACTTCTCAACCGGAGATATGAGCCGCGTTATACACGTCTCCATTCCGCTTTTTCATTACCGAGTCACGAGAGGCGGGTTTTTAAATGGAAAAATTACAAATGCCCCGTACACCGAGTCCAAATATCTCTTTTTATTCTGATGTTAACTGACCCCATATTATCATCTATGCATGCAGTTTATCACATCATCAAATATATATTTTTCTTGGTTACTCAATTATGGCATCATTTTTTTTTTCTAACAATTAAAAAAGTACGGGAAATATTTTGAAAAAACAAAGGGATAAATATCTCTACGTTTGAAACTCTATAGTAAAAACAATATATATGGGTGAAGAAAAATATGTGTATTTAATGATGGAGCAAAATGCATGCTTAATCTATGGCATTTGGTGCCATATATATCACATTATCACATCCAAAATAAGATTAAAGGGGGTAATTGACACTCTTTAAAAAATGTAGCAGGTATCTGCTTAATTCAAATGTGAGGGAGTATTTAAAATATGTGGAATATGCAAGGGTTATTGTGAATATTTTTCTTTTTGAATTTTTCTTTTTCCAAGTATGTATCTGTCATAGCTCATCACCCACGTAATAAATCAAATTAGAAAATAAGATTAAGAGTAGAAACTATGATGTTCTTAAGCTTACTGGATCTCTTGATGAGTTTAACTTCAAAATATATTTAGATTGACTATAGACACAGATTCAAATTGTTGAAACCGATTTACTTCACAAGTGATGCATTTATGTTCAAATTGTATAAATTTTTAAATTAATTTAGCATAAAGTTAAGATGTCAAAAAATAATAAAAAATAAATGCACAAAAATTTACTTATAATTTTTTTTTACCACTTAAGTTTGTACTAAATTAATCTGAAAATTTATAAATTTTGTATGTAAACACATCACTTGTGAAGTAGATCAGATTCAACAATTCAGATTTCAATAAATTTTGAAATTAAGCTTATTAAGAGGTTTTGTGAGCTTAAATTACCCTAGTTCTGCTCAATATATTAATACGAGCGAATTATTTAGAAAAAATCAATTTAGGATTAGTTGTTTAAACAATTCAGTCGCACATGGACATCTCAGTGTTGTAAATAACGGTATATGATTGTCGGACTGACAGGGTACCGACAAATGATTAATCGAGAATAATCGGAAATAATCGGTCGATTAATCGAAAAAACGTAACGGTTTGATCACCGCTAACGACTAATCGGCCTAAACGGACGTTTTTTACAACACTGGGACATCTTTTTTCCCCCTAAATCAGTCATCTACAATCTACACTATTCAATACCTTCACCTAATTTCTCTTAATTATTTCCATCATCCAATCCACGCCAACACCAAATTTCACCTTCAAATTCCATTAAAAAAAACCCTCTAAATTCGCCATAAACTACAGAAAAATATGATGTCCGGTTCAAATAAATATGTCAGCCGTGGTCAATTTTGTCCAACAATTCACTTCCACAACTTACCAATCCCGATAATTGACGACCTGTTAGATGAATTGAATGGAGCGAAGTGTTTCTCTAAACTCGATTTGAGGTCAGGTATCATCAGATAAGATTATAAGAATGCATGAAGAGGATATTCTAAAACAGCTTTTATTTCCTAATCATTTTGAGTGAAAAGTGATGCCTGGGAACTTGAAGCACCACCAAAACAGTCTGACCATGACCCTAGATTGAGCTCGTCCCCAAGTAGGTTAGGAGATAGCATCCAGATCAGACACGAGGGTTATCATCGACTGAACTATTAGTCAAAGCTTTTGCCAATGATCGAACTTTTACTTGCTCTACACGTCAATTTTAAGTTTGCCCCAAAACATTCACAAAAGCCCTTCAAAACTTCACAAAATATTAACCCAAGGTCGGCCCTTCAAAATAAATTGTGTTAATGTAAAGGACCAAAATTTATTTCCTTTGGTTAAAAATATCAATGACAAAAATCAACGTTCCATACAACATATACAGGGCTGCCCCCTAGATTTTGAGTTTTAATGGAGATTTATCGGTCCGACCGACTTTGCCTCCCCTGAATTTTTTTTTGTTCCCCTCTGGATGTTTGATTTGTAATTCAAGTTAAATTTAGGGTTAAAATTGAAATAAATTTGTTAAATTTTGATTGGTAATTATAATTATAAGTCAGAGCATCAGAAATTATAAGTCAAAGTATTAGAAAGTATAAGTTAAATAATTATTTTTTATCGAATACCTAATTGATTAATGGATTTAAATCTGATTCGATATTTTTTTGGCTCTCTGACGAAAATCCTGAATCCGTCCCAAACATATAGTGATAAAATAATGAATGATAAGTTCAATTTTTTTTGGACCGAAACCAAAACAATTAAGTTACTTCGTGACAATAAGGAATAAAATACAAAGGTGATTTATATTTTATTGCATAATTTTATCATAACATTTCTAAACAGTTGAATACTAAAATATATTCTTAAAGACCATCATTGGAAAGTTTCTTCGATTGGATTGTTTAGGAGAGTTGAAAATTCACCCAAATCCGACCACTTTTCTAACTTAATTTAATTTATAAAATAAATAATGGGGCTACACGAGAAGCAAGAAAAAATAATATGTAAAACATGTTTTAGAAATAATAAAATAAACGAGTACCGGACACCGGTATCTGACCAAAAAGGGTCCGGATCCCTAAAGTAACCCAATTTTTGGGTTTTGAATCAGAACCATCTGAATCGAATCCGTCGTTCGAGATCACCTCGGGATACGTGCGCTCCACTTTAGTTGAATGGTCACGGAGCGCTTTTTTTTGCTTGTTGAACAATAGTCGAAACAATGGGACACTCGGGTAATTATTTTATTTTAGAAATAAAAATATATATAATTTGTCGGAATGAATTGTTTTTTTATAGATGAAATCGAACGTGACCGAACCAAGGCTTAAGTTTCATGATTTTTATAATTTATCACAACAATGCCTACACAGTATGGAAGAGATAAAAAAAAAGCAGAGAGAGTCTGCGAATTTCATACAAAATTTAAAATGTAGTAGGTGAGATTTGAACTGAGACTTCACACTTCAAAATATAGCTCTAACTACTACACCACAAGTAAACATTTGATATTTTATAAGGAGGACTGAAATATAATAAAACTAAAAAAAAAAATTCAATTATTCAATATGGATAATTAAAAATTTCAAATTATTAGTGTGACTCACCACCTGGCTAACTTTTAGATCCACCTCTGAATTTATAGAAATTATAGGACCGGAATATTAATTCGGTACCAACATAAAATTATTGATTCAATTCCATCATTTATGAGATGGAAAGAAAAAAAAAAATCCATTTCCGACAATTTGTTTTTTATTTCTAAAAAAATTGATACTAGGGTGTATCTAATGACGCGTGTGAGGTACGTCCTAGCCTTTTATAATGCTTTCAGAGCATTAATTAGTAGTTTAGTACCGTACGAAACGGAGAAGTATTTTCGTATTAACAAGAAGCGGTGAGTCACGTCTTGAATGTTTATCTTTGTATTTATAAGAAATTGACTATAAAATCTAAATCACGTCGTAATGAATATTGATTATAGAATATCATATTCTCCACAACTCAATTTTTTAGATTGTTGGGCCGAATTAGGGTTTTGAAAACGGGCTGGTCCGGTTCGGTTCAGATCGGCTGGGCTGCGGTTCCAATGGTCCACGGTCCACACGGGTCCGGCGGGTTTCACGTTTGAATCTGGCGATCCGAATAATTGGGGGTCCCGAAACCATTCTTGGACCGTGGTCCAAATTGACACGGTCTGGTTCGGGTCCGGTCCACGATCCGGTGGGGTTTTTTTTTTTTTTGGGGGCTGCTGGCCTGCTGCTGGGTCTGGGTCTGGGTCTGCTTTGGTCCGGGTTTTTTTGGGAGAGGGTGCTACTGGGTCTGGGTCGTTCTACCTGGGGCGGTCAGGGTTGGTCCGGTCCGGGCAGGGACGGGAGGGTCCACGGGCTACACGGGTCTGGAAAAAAAAACGAACCAAATCCGTACCAGAATGTCCCTAGCCTTGGTCCAGTCCGGTCTGGTCCGAATTTGGGGCACAGTCCAAGCCAGTCCGGGTTGGAACCTCGGGTTGTCCAGTTGGTCCTGACCGACCGGTCCATTTCAATACACTAGGCCGAATACATGTCGCCTCCCCCTCCCATAATGCGACACCCTTATTTCATCCTAAAACATCTACAGTAATATCCAAACTTGTCAATTCAATCAAAATTGATTCAACCCTTTTGAAGATAATCCAAATACCTCAAAACACCTCACCGATTAGTTTCCACACTTTATAATTTAAAACCCTTATAAGACAACACCGACTACTGTCATGATCCCATCCGGATTGATGCACAAGTTAGTGTCGTCTTACAAGGATTTGATAGCACAAGTTAGTACTGTCTTATCAATTAAATGTGAGTGTAAATGATGGATGAATATAGTACATAGATTGGTGGATAATCATCCATACTCTTGAGATTTTGCATCAACTGAGTCAACGGAGAGTAATATATATTCTGATCGGCCGTTTAGAGATCAGATTAAATAGTTCTAGACATTTTAAAATAAAATGTACAACTGTTTTTTTAGAAACCTTAACAGTAGCGGTCAAGTATAATTTTAGGGAGAATTTCATATATACCACTCAAAAACTGTGAAATTACGCATTTACCATCTAAAAATCTTATAACTCACATTTTATCCAATTAATCAAAATTTAGATTAATTAGAGATGAATTAAGTTTAATATTATAAAGAATATAATTAATACTTGGATTAGTCCCTTCCTCTTCTATGCACATAATTCTTCTCTTTTTGACTCGACATTTATTTTCTACGCTAAAATTTATCGTTCTCTCTCGCCTCCTCCTCTCCTGCTCTTCTAAAACTTTTTCCTCATCAAAGGAATGATGACATCAAATGAACGAAAATAAATACAAGTTTACACATCTTACATCACACCTTAACTTGCGGATGAAAATAAATAAATCAGTTGTATAATCAGCCTAAATAACATAAATTGAAAATTATAAAGAAATCCTAAAATTAGCGAAACAGTTTCACATTCCTAGTTATGTTGCTCATGTATCTATTGGAAAATAGAAGGTAGTTGCTTGTGCTGGGCTAAGTTAATCATTGATTAATTAGAGAACGTATTTAAGGAGAGAAAGAGAGGGTGCTAAGTTAATCATTGATTAATTATAATTTTAAGAATATTAAGCATAATTAATCTTAGTTTTGGGTATATTTGATATATACTAAAGTTATATTGGGTAAATATGTGAGTTATTAGATTTTTAGATGGTAAATACGTAATTATAGAAATTTGAATGGTAAATATGTAATTTCACCATTTTTGAGTGGTATATATGAAATTCTCCCTAATTTTTATTAATTAAACATAAATTACATCTATCGTTCTACATCTAGTACGTCATCAACATCAAACTACATCAATATCAACATTAACATCTAAACCTCAGCATCTAATAACTAAAATAACAAAATAAAAAACAATCTTCATCGGTAATAAACATCGACTGACCACTGATCAGAGGAAAGGGGGCATCATTTTTTTTTCTGCTAGGTTTGTGGGTGGGGGAGGCCAGCGTGGCCTTGGCCTCCCCTTCCCAATCAAGGGTTTTGTATAGCGGGGGTATTGGTGGGAGGGTTGGAGGCGCTAGGAGACGGGAGGGTTGGCGGCTAGAGATATTGTCATCAACTTTCTCTGAAACTTCCGATGAGAGTGAAAGATGATAGAAAGGTGTCAGGGGACGAGAGAGCTAGCGGCTAGGGCTATCATCGACTCTCTCTTCTCTCGAAGGTGTAAAGGATAACGAGGAGGTGCAGAAGTTGCGGTGAGATTGTGAGATGGGAAAGAAGCTCGGGTGACTTGCTGGCAGGAGCGGGGAGTAGCTTGTTGCAGGTCTCCGTCCTCCGCTCCCTCCGGGCGGAAGACGGAAGATGGGTTGCTCGTGGAGGTGGTGGAGCGGAGGTGGAGAGAAAGAGGAATAGATTGGAGAGGGACAGTCCAGAACGTACAATTGTTACAAGGTGAAATTCAATACAACACGTTGTATTTTGGACTTCCTTTGATTTTGAAAATCATTATCTGATACTTTGATTGCAGAAAAAAATCCTCACTCCGTCGTTCTTTACTTCAGTTGTAAGTTGACACATGATCCGTACAACCGAACTAATTAATTAACGTACCCATGCCATGCCAATTGTTATTATTATTATATATATTCCAATTTCTCAAGAAAATCTTTTTAGTTTATTAATCAAACAAAGGAACTCAAAAGACAATAGTTGTTCAGACATGGGTCTGAACCCTGGATTTATGAAATTTGACAGTTCCAAACATTTGCTGGTTATTGGTCAAGAGTACGTAATTTATAAGCAAAGAACAAACTAAAAAAAAGCATTTCATTCAACTGTACAGGGGAGGACCCAGGTGTATTCAGGAGGCAGCTGCCCTCCTGAATTTTGAGTTTTAGTGGAGATTTATCGGTTCCGACCGACTTTGTCTTTCTCCTGAAATTTTTTTTGCTCCTCCTTTGGACGTTTGATTTGTAATTCGGGTGATGTAAGTTAATCTTTTCTTCAATGAAATGAGCATATGCCTTTTTATCAAAAAAAATTTGTAATTCGGGTTAAATTTAGAATTAAAATTGAAATAAATTTGTTGAATTTTGATTGGTAATTAGAATTATAAGTCAAAACATAAGAAATTACAAGTCAAAGCATGGGAAAGTATAAGTTAAAGCATTATTTTTTATTGAGTATCCAATTGGTTAATGAATTTAAATCCGATTCAATATTTTTTTTGCCTCCTCCGACGAAAATTCTAAATCTGCCCCTGCACTTGTATATCCTGGTAGCTTCAAACTAAAACTACAACAAAGATCTATGATGAATTCAGGATACGCTGATATAGTGATATCAAATTTGAGTCTCAAATATATAATCGACTATGAAATATATTTGAATTTAATGAATAGCTAAGGTGATAAGCTGTTGAGATGATTTTCAAAGGTAATAGAGGTTCACGTCAAGTAGTAGATACAATATGGAAAATAAAATTATAAACCTTCTTCATGATAAAATATACTATACACATTTAATCATTTTATTATGCAAAATTGACATATGCATCGATTTTTTTGGTAACTGAATAATAATAGACTTATAGTCCAACATCGGCTTATATAATTATGCAGAACTAATACAAATTAGATCCAATGCATACAATGGATTAGACCAAATTATTTTGCAGTACCTAAAAGAAAAATAATGAGAACTAGCTTTTAGTCCAATAGTCCTTCGTGTAGAAGGTAGTACGTTCAAAATTCGGAATGAGAGTAGGTCCGATGCCCATCGGACCTACCTTGGTTCGATGGGTGTGATGACCATCCGATCTGCATCAAGATTCGTGTGTTCTGCATCAAAATCCGTATAAGACTGTATCAATTTCCGTGCACATAGATCTTGATGCTAATCGTACGGTGATAGAGCTAATTGAACCTAACTCTAGGTCCGATGCCCATCGGACCTACTCCTATCTCTTAAAATTCAAATTAGAAAACATGATATTCGGGTTCTATTCGAATTAGAAATGAAGCAAAGCGGGTACTGAATTTGTATACTCCAGCACTATCCAAATTTGAGTTCTCCTCCTCTCTCCAGTTCAGTATATTATGATGCCTAATTTAAATTTATACGACTCATTTCATATGATTCAATAAATTAGTACTCGAATGAGTCATTTTTTTTACAAATTATATTCGAAATTTAATTAGTATTTGTATATTAAAGTTTATATGACTCATTATCTGATAATTATTTGTTTCGTATCCATATTCGAATCCGTATACGTGAATTATCCGCTCCGTATCCTTATTCGTTTAAGACAGATTTGATTTTATATTTTATATCCGTTTTCTGTATTCGTACCAGTATCCGCTCATTAAATGGCGGATACTAATTTAGTATTAGCACTATCCCCTCCGAATTCGCTCATCTCGAAACAGCTAGTTTTTCTGTGTACGCATCTTGAAACAATTCAATGATTGGATTCGGAATTTCAGATATTTCAGAGTTACTGTTGATGAGATTTTGCAGATTTGGATCCTAAAAAGAGACCAAGGAAGCCCAAGTCAATTTTAATTTTTCCTGATCAAAACCAAGAGAAATTGAAGAAAAGAAATAAAAAAAGGCCCAAGTCCAACCTCTCCAGCTTCTCTGTTCTAAGCCTCCCTAGTAACTTTTCTCCCCTGCTTCGCTCAAACTGAAAGACTCCGATTGAGTTTTGATTTTCTATTGTAGCTCACTGCCATGGCGAATCCTTCAAGACGAACCATCGATTGCATCCAGAGGCTCTATTCGCACAGAACCCTACTGAATCCGATCAATCCGCGCTCTAATCTCTCTCTAATCTATCAAATACCCCATTATACGACTTCCAATAGCATCTTTTCTCGTATTCTTACTCAAAACTACAGTTCGCTCTCGCATCCCCACAATGGCCTTAATGGGAGCATATTTTCTAGGATTTCCCGATCTGGTTGTTCCATTTCAAGGCGCATTAGCAACCAAAACCTCACAAAGCTTCAATCTCTCGGTTCAGGCATCAAAGGTCTTGGCCCATTTAGGCTTGTCTCAGTTAGAAATTTTAGTTCACTTAAATCCGGCTCCAATTTGGGGAAATCAGCCATTGACAAACCACTGAATGCTGCAAAATCAGTGATTTCACGGTATAGAGAGGCGGTTGGCTTGCAAATTGAGGCCTTTTGGAAGAGAAATTACATGGTTGTGGTAGGTGCTGGTGCAATAGTCTTGTGCATTTTACTGTGGAGATTGATGTTTGGTATAGCTGATATGACTATTGGAATTTCTGAAGGATTTGGCTAAGTATGGATTTCTTGCACTCGCTACAGCTATGGTTTCTTTTGCAGTAAGTGAACTTACTAGTTATATTTAACTTATGAATTGCAACTTAACCAGATCATACCTCACTCTGAACCCATCAACTGTACAAATCTAAGTATAAGTGCAATCAGATCTAATCTCCAGTTGTTCAATTAGACCTCATTGTGACCCAACTGCATTAATTTACCTTCGGACTATGCAGTTAAGCACAAAATAAGCCAATAGAAATTTAAAAAAATAAATTGAGAAACAAGGGGTATAACTGACCGGTGCTTCTTATCTGTATTCTAGATTATAATTCGGTAATCATGTCACCCAACATTCTAACATTCAAGATCAAATATGATTTGGTGTACTGTGTGACCCTGCATTTATATGACTTTACATTGAAAGGGGAAAATTTTGAAAATATTACACCCTATTTGCAGATATTAGTAATGTTTGGTGTTTATCTTGTATATTTGCAATGAACTTGTGCTAGGGACTGGATTAGACAAAATAAGATTTGGTGGTTATTCATAAAGCCGAAGCCCTAAATATGAGGTGCAATATGCAATTAGCTATATAAACCACCCATTTCTTCCTTTTCACCTTTCTTATTTTTAGATCTTGGTATCTACGGTCAAGATTCACTGTAAACCCAGATAAGGTGTATCGAATTGCAATGCGTAAACTGAACACATCTCCTGCTGTCCTAGAAGTAATGGAGTGCACCTCTTACTGGTACAGATGTGAGAGCCTATGTCATGTCAGGTGGTGGGCCTAAGCTGAAGATTTTAAATTAGGCTTGGTGGAAAGAGATGTTTTCTGATTTTTCCCATTAGGGGCAGTGAAAAAAGAGGTCTCGTCAGTGTTGAAGCTAAAAAGAAAAAAAGGCCAGGTACTTTGTGCTAATTTTAGCTAGTTATTACTGGTTGATATCACTTAATACCAACTGATACATATAAATTGCTGGTATCTGGTACTGTACAGTATCAAATAGCAAGAGATCATTCCCCTATTCAGAATGGTCTTTTGCATTACACCCACTAATTAAACATATTTGCAAATAAAGCCAACAATTCTAATATTTGCAACTAACACTAAATTTTTTTGTAATTTCTTTGCTAAACTAACTTATATAGGCCAAACTGAAGTATAGCCACAACCCCCAAAAGTTTGAATAAGTAGTTTCAAATCTGACAAATGTTGGGTTCATTTGCCAATATTGTACTACTTCAGAAAGAAGCGGTATACTACGATGCTGCCAGTTTCATTTTAAAACAAGCCAAATGTCTTGTATTACTTGGACAAACCACATTGTATCTTCCAGAGAAATGTAAACAATTTGTATTATCTCGAACCATGTTGTTATTGAACATCAGCGACAACTTGGTACAAATTCCATGAATACAGAGAAATCTGAGCTAGCTATATTGTTTTCTTATTTTCTGTGCTGTTAGTTATTATCATTGTTTTTTATTAGTATGATGTGAAGCTACTTGCGGTTGACATTCCAATGGCATCGGGTCATGACCAGAGATTATTTTGTAATTGGAGATGAGAAAGATACAGGTAGGTGGGGGTTTAATCTCTGAATTGCGGGACCCGATCGTCACTGCCATGACAGCTGAGAAGGAGTTTGATGACTTAGATGAAAAGGAAGAGGAAGAGGATGAGCTAAGAGAGAAGCAGGAGGCCGAAAGAAAGCAGAAAGAGGAGGAAGAGAGAGCATTAGAAGAAGAGATGAGAAGGCGTGAAGATGCAGAGAGAGAAAAACTTATAGAAAGAGGAACAAAGAAGTTAGAGAAGTCTAGTTCTTAGTTGTTTTCCCCCCATTAATGGGGGTCTTTTTCTCTTTGTTGCTAATAACAAAATTGTTTATTTCCCCCCTCTATGAAAAGGATTGATGCATGTTTAGAGTGATTGGTTCCTTTTTTCAGAAGAACAGCTTGAAAGGTTTAATAATTCAAGCAAACTAAGGTTTTCTTTTCATACAAGCTGAAATTTTGCTATCTGCATTCAGTTATTTTCTTGGGTCTGTTTATTTTTGCTTTCATTCCATGTTTGGAAGGTTGGAGGGGTAAATGAGAGATATATGTTCCAAGAAAAGGTAATATTAGATATTGTTAACGGAGCTCGGATAATAAAATATGTTGTACTCATCTATCTCATTATATAGTGCCTATTGTTCCCGAAATTTTTATTAATAGAAAATAAATAAATAAAATATTGATATTGCAGAAGTATTTCGTGAAAATTTTGAGATATAGAGAAACGTGATAGTCCATAACGTCCAGGGTACTGTATTTGGACGCTATGGACTATCATGTCCAGTTAATATGATCGCTAATAATTTAACAAAAAACACTGTAGTCGGACGTTATGGTCTATAACGTCCAGCTACAGTGTTTTTTTTTTTTTTTTGCTGCTGCTGCTGCTGTTTTGTTTGTGATTTTTTTAAAAAATATAAAAATACTGTAGCTGGACGTTATAGACCATAACGTCCAGCTACAGTGTTTATTTCGGTTAATTAGTGGTAATTGATTTCGTTAAGCTGGCCGTGATGGTCCATAACATCCTCTTAGACGTTATGGACTATCACGTTTTAGCTATATCTCGAATTTTTGTGAAATGCTTCTTCAATGTCGATATTTTATTTTTTATTTTTATTAATAAAAATTTCGGCTATTGTTCTATATATTCCCATTAAAATCAACATGCATTAATATATTTATAATGCTTATTTGGTTAATTGCACAAAATAAGTGTAAATCACTAAATTGAGATGATTTGGGTCTTTCGATCTTGAATATGAATATAGTCGAAGTTGTATAAGAAAATTTAATCACTCTCCTCCGCCGAACAGATCTAAATTAATTTGTGAACTTTTGAATTAGTCCTTCAACATTTTTGGAATTAAACAAAATTCCACACGTGCCATTTTCTTTCCAGTGTTGTGTTCGGTTTCTGTGCTTATCTAGCACAGCAAAGGGATAGCACACTAGTAGTATGTGTATCATTTTAATCTAGGTAAGCTGGAGAGGCTACAAAGTCTAGACCATCAGAAGAAATTCAGATTGTGCTAAAACGTTGTAAACATGCAAGTAATGTATTTGTCTTTCTGTTTTTTTGTTGATTTTTTTTTTTTTTGAGAAACCTGACAAAGGCTATCAGTTACAAGTAAATCAGAAAAAACAAAAAGAAAACAGAAAAATAAACTACATAAACACTCACACAATTCTCACACACTTTCAACATTTCTTAACAGTTTTGTATCCTGCAACACGAATTCCTCAACCACCTTCGCTAGTTCTTTTCCTTCAAAAATCTTTGTATTTCTTTGCTTCCATATCGACCAACAAGTTGATATGAAGTATACCGACCACTGTTTTTTCCCTATTCCCGCACTTGCCGTATTCATCATCGAACTGTTCCAAGTATCATGTACTGTTTCAAGTGCCGCATTCACACTGTTTTTTTGTTGAGTTCACTGGTGCGAATGCAAGAGAAGAAAGAAGTGTCAGAAGAATACTCCACCATGTGCATGGTTGCCATGATGATGTGGTGATATTTGCTGAAAGTAGCAACGCGCTCGAGCAAAATAAAATTATTTGTTCTATTAGTTTAAGAAGAGAATCATTTGCTTCTTTTAACATGATTTTGATAGGTGTAACTTCAAATTGAAGTTTAAATGGGCAAACCCACAGCTCCTAAGAATGGTAAATGAGAAGCATTCAGTAACATAAATGAAATGCTAATAAATCATCTGGATCTAATGATTAAAAAACTTGTTACATAATCTAATGCGAGCAATTAAGATCAAGTACTGCTAAAATCACTTACTGATATCATCAGATAGAAATTGATCATTAGAAAAAATGAAGATGTATATTTATCTCTTATTTAGACCCAAGCTAAAGAAGTTAGATCTGATTTTTTCCAAAATTTAATCAGTCATCACACACTAATCCCACATGCTGCTTAGTTTCGACCAGCTAGCAGGAAAGAATGCTCTAACTCTCTCTAATTACCATAGCAAATAAAGTGCATATCTGTTTTCACCATACTAACCTCTCATCCTGTAAAATAATATATTACAAAGATCAAATTTTAATAATTAATATGGCATTAACTAAACTATCCCCTGGTGCTGATCCTGATTTTGGGTATGTTTTTGCAATTAAACGTCTCTTAGTTCTGCTCAAATCTGAACCAAAACTTGATTACAGCAGTCATGTAATAAAACTCTTCTTTTGCTAAAATATTGTACAAGTTCAATTACAATAAGCAATACAGGTCTAACAAAAAACTAAACGCCTAATTACAATAGCGATACAGGTCTAAGCAATACAGCAATCCTTGCCAGCAAACTCAACTTCTGCTATGGGAACCAAGTTTCAATAAACTTCATCCAGCAAACTCAAATATTTTGGATACAGTAAAAAAAAAATTAGAAAGAATTAGCTTCATAATCAAAGGAAATGAGCATCTGCAACACATAGCTCATCGTTGGCCTCTTATCTGGTGCCTCTTCTACACATATAGTAGCCAGCTCCAGCATTGCCACGGCTTGCAAGCGATCGAAAGACCCTTCCAACCGAGCATCCACCAATTGATAGATCCAATACTCATCCCGCTTTAGTTTCTCCCAGATAACCTCAACCAGCCTCCTCACACCAAGTTCCTCCTCTTCTCCATCTATCACCATGTTTGAAACCCGGACACCCGTCACCAGTTCTAGGAGCACAACTCCGAAGCTATAGACATCTACTTTTGCAGTAATTGGAAGATTGTACGCCCATTCAGGAGCGATGTAACCTCTTGTCCCTCGAATACCCGAAACCTTGGTACGAGAACCTCCCCTGTGTAGAAATTTCACCATGCCAAAGTCTGCAATCTTGGGCTCGAGATTTGCATCTAGCAATATGTTCTCAGGTTTCATGTCACAATGGATAACCCATTCGAGACATTCATGATGAAGGTAGGCCAACCCCTTTGCCACCCCTATTGCAATCTTGTATCTTTGCTTCCATCCAAGCAATTTACCATCGTCCTCTTCACTGAATAACATTTTATCCAACGACCCGTTCTCTACGTGCTCAGAAATCAAGATTCTGTGTGCACCTTCTGAGCAGAAACCCCAAATTCTTACAAGGTTCATATGGTAAATGCGTCCTATGACACTCAATTCTGCTTGGAACTCTTCCTCTCCTTGTGTCATGTATTCCAACTTTTTCACAGCTACTGATCTTTCATCATCCAAGGTTCCCTTATAAACTACCCCTGATGCTCCCCTCCCTAGCTCATCCCGAAACTTTTTAGTAGCTTTCACAACCTCCTTGTATGCATATCTTCGAAATTGATCACTTATTGCTTTATATCCTTCCAGTACTTCAATTGGTTCACCCTCTTTTCTACAAATAAACAAACATCCCAGAGCAATGAACAAAACCTCTATTACAAAAAATGCTGCAACAAACCCATACCAGTAGACTAACTTCCCCAGTCCTTGGCTTTTGAAATCGGTATCCGAGAAATTTGCCCAAACTTCTTTCACATTGCAACTGAGTTTGGGTGCTTTAGGTGTGTAAAACCAGCTGGATTGAGGTATGTACTCATTTGTGACATTAATAAATTGCGGAAGTTTGAGGAATATGGTACCCTGCACAGAGTCTGGAGCGGTCAAGCCATTATAGAGCTGAGATTTGAGGTAGCAAATTCCATATGCTTGATGATATGCAACAGCAACACATGAGCAATCTCTCAGACACCTATCTTGGCAATCTTCAGATGAAATGTACGTTGTGTAATTATAGTCAGAACCCGGAAAGTCAGTGTGAGGAAGCGACACCATCTGCATTTGATTGCCACAAATCAATCGAAACTTTATCTTACAACCTTTACGCCAATCACTTGTGTCACTCATCTCATAACCGGGAGGGCATGAACATGAGGGAACAGGTGTGTATTGGCAAATTCCATTATTACCACACAGTCCATGGATTTTGCATGGCTGAGCAAGAACTTGATATGAAATCGACCAACTTCCTTCTGACTCATCTAAACTATAGAGCCGGAGAATACCATCAGAGTCTAGAGTTAGCCTTCTTTTGATCATAGAACCAAAATCTGAAGCTTGAAATGCAAAATTATCACTTGACAAAAACTGCCCTTTGTCATCAAGGAATCCCTTCTGGGTGCTGTTAAAGTAAAACCTATTGTTGTTCCACCGATTAGTATCCGAATCAGGGAAGTAGATGCTCTTTACCTCCAAACCAACGTAAAATAGTGATAATATCCCATAGTCACTAAATTCAAAGCTATAATAGCTTGAAGAATTTTGAGATATGTTAGCTGATACCAGTTTGGTCCTTTGTGTGATTGATTGACTTGGTAATAATGTATCAGTAGGATGATCAAAGCTTTGCCATAGTTTGTCAGAGTTATAATCTACAACTATAAGGTTCCCATTTTCTAATATCTCTGCATGACTTGCTTCTGGGATGTTTGTGTTGGTGCTCCAGATGATCTCTCCATCATGGTCGATCAAAACCAAGTTGCCTTCCTTTCGCAAAACAACAGCCGACCCTATGCCATTCACAGGTCTACTGGGGTTTGCACTCCAAACCACGGTTTTGTTAGCAGATTTAGAGAACCAAATTGAGAAAGTGAAGGAGTTGTTACCGACCTCGCGGAAGCCACAAGAGAAGGTACGGTTTGGTGAGATGAGGAGTGCTGAGGAATCTTCGACTAACAGAGAAGAACCCTTGTGGAGGCGATTGTCCGTGGCCATGGTGAACACTAATGGAGATAATGTGAAGATTATATAAACTGAAGCTAATATGGTGTTTCATATTGTTTCTTCTTTTATCTTTCGAAGAAGCAAAATGGGTATGTGTGTCTGTGTGTGTTTGCCAATGATTTGTAATTATGATATAATTTCACACGGAGGAATATTCGATTATGAAGCTTTCTTTAAGTAAGCTTTTAAGATGATAGGCATCTTAAAATAAAGGGCTGGAACGTGCATTGTCTTATGTCATCTCCTTTTGTGTGAAACAGGTCCAATGAATATTAGTGATTGCTCCTTTTTTTCTAAGGTTGTTAGGCGATGAGTCATCATCCTCTGTCACGCAGTGCTATAAGACGCACCGATGAATAAATTTATATTAGTGCAGAATTATTCTTAATATGATCAGACAGTCTGTGACGCGTCACAAAAAATTTAAAATATAATTACTGGAAACTGTAATCTTCAAGAGTGATGTAAATAACTTTCTGTAAAGTGAGGAGTTAGAAATTAGGAACTTTGTAAAAAACATTTTTTTCTTTATCAATATATTATTTATTGGTATTTAACGACTAACTGTAAAAAAAAAAGAATCTTCAAATTAAATGAAGTGTCGAATACTCAAGAGAAGCATGTTAAGATTTGTTGAAAGCGTGAAAATCATGCTGAATGCTATGAGATCGAACAGGGCTTAACTAAACTCGAGAATAACATTATAATATCGTATCAGGAATTTTCATTACGTGGACTAACAACAGTAAACTCAGCATTCGAACTAACAATAGTCTTTAATTAGGAAGTTGACTTGGACTAACAACAGTCTTTAGAAGTGTTGACTTGTCAACGGTAGGTGCAACCTCCCCGGTCTCTTTTTTTTTTTGAAAACCTGGCAGAGGAGGCTGCTTAGGTGGAAATTTTATTAATAGGAAATTATAACGTCTTACATCCTGAGATCCTTAGTTAACTCAGTAAAGAGAAAACATACAACTAAGAGGGGTATAGAAAGAAAAAACAACAAAAACCAGCATTTACAGTTGTGCTGCACTAAGCAATCTTATGCCAATCCGGACCTCCTGTTAAAACACAATATAAATTTGCTGGTACCACATTCATGCACATCCATGTACACCTTGCAATGAGTGAGTTGGAGTATGCTCAAACTCAGCTCATTAATTAAACGAGTCAGTCAACTCGAGTTGTAAATGAGCGAGTTAAAGTGAGCAGTTAGCGAACGAGTTATGAGTGAGTTACGAGTTTGAGCAATTTTGTACAGCCCTAATGGAAACTATAAAAAACATCAAAATAATCAAACTTGAGACTTGACAGAAACCCTCAATCCTTATCGGATCGGGTCTCCTCCTCCTCTGTATCTGGGTCCGAAGCGGCATCTTGATCCGTCATTCCATCTTCCCGTTCCCCCCTTCTTCTACCCCTGTCTCTCTCTCTTTCTCCCACTTGTATTTGTCCTTTCACAGATTTGGTAAAATATAAAATAATAATCAGGTCATTTTTTTTGTTATATCCTAACTTAATTCAAAACATCTGATGTCTCTCGTAAAATAAAAAATTGTCGAACATACTATTCTGAAGTAAAATATATATATATATTTTCAGAAATTTTTTTTATCGAAAAAACAGATGAATTACTTTTTTTAATCTCATGAAAGGAACCAAAGCATTGATTTGATCCTTTTGCGTTATCTATAAGAACCGAATCAATGATTTGGTCCTTGTACCTGCCACTTTGAACCAAACTGATCTGAATGATCTGTTGCGTTTTTTATTAAAATTTCGTAATAGTAATTAATATGTATTAAAAATTAATATTGTTATTATTAATTTTTAATCCTTGTTAGTATTAATTGTTATTATTATATTGTTGTTATTGTTATTTGTTAACACTAAAAAAGTTTGTTGAATGATCTTCAATAATTTTTTTTTTAAAAAGATCTGTTTCTATTTCAAATAAAAAAAAATAGAACTGTCAAAGATAAAAAATAAAAAAATTCAACTCAACTTTTGAGATTTTTGATTTTTTCCGAATACTAAAAAAAATGTTATGGTATGTTGAAACCATTGAAAATCATGCCAATTGCTGTATGAAATCGAATGGGGACAAACAATATTAATTAAACTCAGCATTCGACTCGTCAATGTAGCAATTTAATACGCTTACAATTTCGAGTTTTCCACAAGATGACAATCATCTCTAATTGTACACTGACAGCCGCTGTCAGTAATTTAAAAAAAAAAAGACAATCATCTCTAATTAATTGTTGAAAAGCATTGTGCACCTGACTTTTACAATTCAGTATTTAATTTTATTATTATTATTATTTTAAATGATTGTCAATATAACCGTTGCCAAGTGAACCTCTTTTAACAAAAGATAAAAAAATCCTAAGTAATTGTATTTTAACAATAATTAGAAAATGAATTATAAAGGCTCTTACAATTAACCGCAATCTAATTCGTTGAGGATAAATTAAGGAACTGTTTTCTTATTATTGTAGTAATTGATTTACTGTGATATGGTACTGTTTTGCTTTCTGTTACTTTTGCAGCAAAATGGAAACCACACAAATGTGAAGCTAAGGAGAGATTTTGAGATGAAGAAAGCAGCTGAATAGCCCCAAAAAAAATAAAATAATAATAATCATAATAATCATAATCATAATGAATCATAATGAAGAAAGCAGCTGAATAGCCAAAAATGGGAACCAAATGCCCTCTTTAATTATCATAAATAAAGTGCATATCTGTTTTCACCATACTAACCTCTCACTCTGTACAATATCTATTATAAAGATCAATTTCAATAAATAATCTGGCATTAACTAAAATAGCATCTGGTTCTGATTCTGATTTTGGGTAATTTTTGCAATTAAACATCTCCAACTTCTGCCCAAATCTTAACTAAAGCTCAATAACAGAAGTCATGTAACAAATTTCTTTACTTTGCTAAAATTTTGTACAAGATCAATTAAAATAAGCAATATAGGTCTAACAAAAATTAACGCCTAATTACAGCAATCCTTGCCAGCAAACTCAACTTCTGCTATGGGAACCAAGTTTCAAAAAACTTCATCCAGCAAACTCAAAGATTTTGGATACAGTAAAAAAAAAATTAGAAAGAATTTGCTTCATAATCCAAGGAAATGAGCATCTGCAACACATAGCTCATCGTTGGCCTCTTATCTGGTGCCCCTTCTACACATATAGTAGCCAGCTCCAGCATTGCCACGGCTTGCAAGTGATCGAAAGACCCTTCCAACCGAGCATCCACCAATTGATAAATCCAATACTTGTCCTGCTTTATTTTCTCACAGATAATCTCAACCAGCTTCCTCACACCAAGTTCCTCCTCTTCTCCATCTATCACCATGTTTGAAACCCGGATGCCCGTCACCAGTTCTAGGAGCACAACTCCGAAGCTATAGACATCTACTTTTGCAGTAATTGGAAGATTGTACGCCCATTCAGGAGCGATGTAACCTCTGGTCCCTCGAATACCCGAAACCTTGGTACGAGAACCTCCCCTGTGTAGAAATTTCACCATGCCAAAGTCTGCAATCTTGGGCTCGAGATTTGTGTCTAGCAATATGTTCTCAGGTTTCATGTCACAATGGATAACCCATTCGAGACATTCATGATGAAGGTAGGCCAACCCCTTTGCCACCCCTATTGCAATCTTGTATCTTTGCTTCCATCCAAGCAATTTACCATCGTCCTCTTCACTGAATAACATTTTATCCAACGACCCGTTCTCTACGTGCTCAGAAATCAAGATTCTGTGTGCACCTTCTGAGCAGAAACCCCAAATTCTTACAAGGTTCATATGGTAAATGCGTCCTATGACACTCAATTCTGCTTGGAACTCTTCCTCTCCTTGTGTCATGTATTCCAACTTTTTCACAGCTACCGATCTTTCATCATCCAAGGTTCCCTTATAAACTACCCCTGATGCTCCCCTCCCTAGCTCATC
The DNA here is from genome assembly GCA_025461125.1 of Carex kokanica. NCBI lineage: Eukaryota > Viridiplantae > Streptophyta > Magnoliopsida > Poales > Cyperaceae > Carex > Carex kokanica. The sequence continues at coordinate 71,838 of JAJGRX010000868.1, forward strand.
CCGAAACTTTTTAGTAGCTTTCACAACCTCCTTGTACGCATATCTTCGAAATTGATCACTTATTGCTTTATATCCTTCCAGTACTTCAATTGGTTCACCCTCTTTTCTACAAATAAACAAACATCCCAGAGCAATGAACAAAACCTCTATTACAAAAAATGCTGCAACAAACCCATACCAGTAGACTAACTTCCCCAGTCCTTGGCTTTTGAAATCGGTATCCGAGAAATTTGCCCAAACTTCTTTCACATTGCAACTGAGTTTGGGTGCTTTAGGTGTGTAAAACCAGCTGGATTGAGGTATGTACTCATTTGTGACATTAATAAATTGCGGAAGTTTGAGGAATATGGTACCCTGCACAGAGTCTGGAGCGGTCAAGCCATTATAGAGCTGAGATTTGAGGTAGCAAATTCCATATGCTTGATGATATGCAACAGCAACACATGAGCAATCTCTCAGACACCTATCTTGGCAATCTTCAGATGAAATGTACGTTGTGTAATTATAGTCAGAACCCGGAAAGTCAGTTTGAGGAAGCGACACCATCTGCATTTGATTGCCACAAATCAATTGAAACTTTATCTTACAACCTTTACGCCAATCACTTGTGTCACTCATCTCATAACCGGGAGGGCATGAACATGAGGGAACAGGTGTGTATTGGCAAATTCCATTATTACCACACAGTCCATAGATTTTGCATGGCTGAGCAAGAACTTGATATGAAATCGACCAACTTCCTTCCGACTCATCTAAACTATAGAGCCGGAGAATACCATCAGGGTCTAGAGTTAGCCTTCTTTTGATCATAGAACCAAAATCTGAAGCTTGAAATGTAAAATTATCACTTGACAAAAACTGCCCTTTGTCATCAAGGAATCCCTTCTGGGTTCTTTGAAAGTAAAACCTATTGTTGTTCCACCGATTAGTATCCGAATCAGGGAAGTAGATGCTCTTTACCTCCAAACTAACGTAAAACAGTGATAATATCCCATAGTCACTAAATTCAAAGCTATAATAGCTTGAAGAACTTTGAGATATGTTAGGTGATACCAGTTTCATGCTTTGTGTGATTGGTTGACTGGGTAATAATGTATCAGTAGGATAACCAAAGCTTTGCCAAAGTTTGTCAGAGTTATAATCTACAACTACAAGGTTCCCGATTTCTAATAGCTCTGCATGACTCTCTTTTGGGGAGTTTGTGTTGGTGCTCCATATGATCTCCCCATCATGGTCGATCAAAACCATGTTGCCGTCCTTTCGCAAAGCAACAGCCGATCCTATGCCATTCACAGGTCTACTGGGGTTTGCACTCCAAACCACAGTTCTGTTAGCAGATTTAGAGAACCAAATTGAGAAAGTGAAAGAGTTGTTACCAACCTCGCGGAAGCCACAAGAGAAGGTACCGTTTGGTGAGATGAGGAGTGCTGAGGAATCTTCAACTAACAGAGAAGAACCCTTGTAGAGGCGATTGTTCATGGCCGTGGTGAACACTAATGGAGAGAATGTGAAGATTAAATAAACTGAAGCTAATATGGTGTACATATTGTTTCTTCTTGTATCTTTCGAAGAAGCAAAATGGGTATGTGTGTCTGAGTTTCTGCCAATGATTTTGTAATTATAATATAATTGAACACGGAGGAATATTTGATTATGAAGCTTTATTAAAGTGAGCTTTGAAGACAATGGCTTCTCCTTTTTGGTGGAACAGGTCCAGTGAAGGATAGTGATTGCTCCTTTTGGATTGTAAATTGTTTTATTGTCAGGTCAAAAACTGTGTAAGTTAGGTAAGATGCCTTGTGGTTGTAATAGCGCTAGGATTTTGTTTGAATATTATTGAGGATTGGTACCAGGACCCTTATAATCCATGGTTTCATGAGTAATGAAAGGTATTCCACTTTTATCAAAAAAGAAAGAAAAAAGGAAAGAAAGATGATAAGCATCGTAACCTTTTTTTCAAGTCAAAACTTTTACTTGGACAAGTTCTGATGATGTCCGGAAAATGTAATTTATGAATTATCTTTGCAAACCAACATTCCACGTGCTAATTAATAAATGTCAATTTTAGTGTTCTCGAGAGGTTTGACCAGTAACCGGTGAACTGCATCTAGAGGTGCTACTTTTACCCGTTTAACTGGATCCGAATCGGAACCGACCCGGATCCGATTAATTTTGATAGGATATGATTTAAAAAATATAACCGATTAAATTATGGGTATGGTTACAAAATTAATAATTTAATATCCGACCTGGATCCGAACCGGAACCGATACTGTAATAGATAGAATATGAGTTTGATTTAGTTATCCGACCCATAATTGAATCCGACCCGATATCTGTATAAATACCCGATAAAATGATAATACCATTTCTTTATAATTATTTAATATAAATACATATATTAATAACTATGAAAAAACAATTATTTGTAGTATTTTTTAATTTCTTGAATGAAATTTATTGCTCTTTTCGCACAGATTATTGAAATAAAATGTCATGTTCACCTTTTGCCTATAAATTTTCGAAACTAATTAATTCATTTCTTGATCTTTTATCTACCATGTATCTATTTTTTTGCACGGATTATCGAAATTTATTGTTCTCTTCGCTGATTGAAACAAATTAATATTAATATTTTATTCCTGAATTTTGAAACCATATAATGAAATCACCATCTTCAATATTTTACTTTCTAAAATTATCTCACCTTCAATATTTTGGAGCAGATTTTAATTTATATTATAATGATATATTATGTGAGATGTTTAAGAAATTATAATTATATTTAAACGTAAGGTGTTTCTCAAATACTTGTAAGTTGTGACATGTACCCGCTTCGGATCCGGACCCGCCTCGGATCCGATAATCCATAAACAAGTTATGGATATATATCTACCCGGAACTGAAAGATTGGACCTGAAATATCTACGGGTAGAAATGTATTTGGATCCGGACTCGACCTAATTTGAAACAAATAAGTATATGAATCGAATTCGGACCCGAACACTTTTAGCCTTTTAGGATATGAGTCCAAATATAATAGTATCCGGATCCTACCCGACACCTCTAGTTTCATCTATCCGCCGTCTCTCTCGGACTTGATATGTTGTACCAAATTAATAAAAGATTAGCTTGATAAACACGACAAACAACAAATAAAAGAAAAATATAAAGTAACCATGTTTAATGTAAAAGAGATCTGAGATGAAGAAAAGGCAAAGAAAACCATCAAAGCAGCAAAGTCATCAAATAGTGAACTGAGATTAATTGGGCTTTCATTAAAAAAAATAGTGAAGTGAGAAACCGAGATTTTCTCTTGCATGATTTATTGGAGCTAGGAACAGATACCATTTATTTTTTTCTAAAATTGTTAGGCGATGAGTAGGGGTGTCAATGATATCTTTTTAACCGTCTGTATCCTCCGTACCGTATTCGTTAAGGTGAGTATAGATAAGTTTTTTTTTTCGTTAGCTTATCGGGTATATGGATATGGGTATGTGCAAAGGTTATTTCGTATCCGTTACACTGTAGGATAATTATATAAAATAATATTATATGTGTTTGAGTAATAATTAATAATGGTAAAATTTATTAGGGGTGTCAATGGGTAGGGTGAAAGCATTTTCATATCCATACCCATTAAGAATTGATCTGACCCATACCCTACCCTTACCCATTAAGAATTGACCTTATCCTATCCTACCCATACCCGTTAAAATTATCGGGTAACGAAACGGTAGCAGGTGGATAACGAATAATAATAGTTGAGTGAGGCTATGGTGCTATGCATAGCACGGATGGCTAGTGTACTACGGCTCAATATGGTACTTTTTAAAATCCTAACGGTCGATCCGACCGTTCAATGTGATATCCATATGAATATGTACTTGCAAACTAAATTTTATATTTTTTCGAATTTTTTTACTATTTTTTCAGATAGGTAGAAAAATCAGTGTTTTTTGAAAATTCTGGACCATCAAAATTCTACCTATCTGAAAAAATAGTAAAAAAATTCAAAAAATATAAAATTTAGTTTGCAAGTACATATTCATATGGTTATCACATTGAACGGTCGGATCGACCGTTAGGATTTTAAAAGTACCATATTGAGCCGTAGTACACTAGCCATCCGTGCTATGCATAGCACCATAGCCTCACTCATAATAGTTATATAATAATTAATTTTATTATGTTTCACATATAAAACATCAAAACTCATCATTTCACACATATGCAATCACATTACTAATAAAAAAATTCATTCAATTTCAACTAAATTATTTTTATAAAGCAAGAGAATTTGAAAACACAAATATCTATTCGGATAAATTTAATTATTTAACTAAATAACATGTAAACAAAAGTAATATGTTTAACATTTTTCTTATAGCAAAAAAACATACACTAAATAACAAATATACATCACTAATTATTGCAACAATATTATTATATGAAATATCACAAAAATAAATTTTACCATTATTAATTATTACTCAAACACTATCATATAATATTATTTTATATAATTACCCTATAGTGTAACGGGTACGAAATAGCCTTTGCCCATACCACTCATTTAGCTAACGAAAAAAATCCTTACCCATACCCATACCCATACCTGATAAGCTAATGAAATTTTTTTTTACCCATACTCTCACCTTAACGAATATGGTACGGGTACGGGCAGGGGCGGACCCAGAGTATTCCAGGGGGGGGGGGCAGCTGCCCCCCCTGGATTTTGAGTTTTAGTGGAAATTTATCGGTTTCGACCGACTTTGCCTCCCTTGGAATTTTTTTTGCCCCCCTCTGGATGTTTGATTTGTAATTTGGGTTAAATTTAGGGTAAAAATTAAAATAAATTTGTTGAGTTTTGATTGGTAATTAGAATTATAAGTCAGAGCATCAGAAATTACAAGTCAAAGCATTGGAAAATATAAGTTAAAGCATTATTTTTTATTGAGCACCAAATTCGTTAATGGATTTAAACCCGATTTGATATTTTTTTGTCCCCCTGACGGAAATCGTGGGTCCGCCCCTGGGTACAGGTAGAGTAAACGGTTAAAAGAGTATCATTGACACCCCTATATATATGACGCATGGATGAATAGATTTATATTAGATTTTGAGTGAGGCTATGGTGCTATGCATAGCACCAATGGCTAGTGTACTACGGCTCAATATGGTACTTTTTAAAATCCTAACGGTCGATCCGACCGTTCAATGTGATATCCATATGAATATGAACTTGCAAACTAAATTTTATATTTTTTCGAATTTTTTTACTATTTTTTTAGATAGGTAGAAAAATCAGTGTTTTTTGAAAATTCTGGACCATCAAAATTCTACCTATCTGAAAAAATAGTAAAAAATTCGAAAAAATATAAAATTTAGTTTGCAAGTACATATTCATATGGTTATCACATTGAACGGTCGGATCGACCGCTAGGATATTAAAAAGTACAATATTGAGCCGTAGTACACTAGCCATCCGTGCTATGCATAGCACCATAGCCTCACTCTTAGATTTTTATATTAGTGCAGAATGATTCTTAATATGATCAGATTGTCGATCTGTGATGCGTCACAGAAAATTTAAAATATAATTAACTATCAAATCAATATGTATACATTTACGAGACAAATCATTGGAAACCGCAATCTTCAAATTAAATGAAGCGTCGAATCCTCGAGAGAAAAATGTTAAGATTTGTTGGAACCATGAAAATCATGCTGAATGCTATGAAATCGAACAGGGGCTTAATTAAACTCGAGTATAGCATCATAATATCGTATGAGGAATTTTCATTACGTGGACTAGCAACAGTAAACTTAGGCAGAGGCGGAACTAGAAAATAGATACTGGGCCGAAGAATCAAATATAGTGTAATTTATTTTATAGAAGGTGTTAAAAGATATTAATGCATATAAAAATTACAAAATTTAATAGATCAAACTACAAATTTTCAAACTATAGGGGGTGCTTAGCACCCTTTCTCCACCACTATGTTCCGCCCCTGAACTTAGGGGTGTCAATGACACTCTTTTATCTGTTTATTTGACTCGTACCGTATTCGATAAGATAGGTATAGATAAGATTTTTTTTTTCCGTAAACTTATGGGTTACGAGTACGGATAAAGATTTTTTTTTTCGTTATCTAAATGGGTAAGGGTGGCCTATTCCGTACTCGTTATCCGGTCGGATAATTATAAAATATATATATTATATGAGGAGGGATCCAATTACACCTTTTTTGGTGACACATCATGACACCGTTTTTTATATAGGTCAATTTTGCAATTTCAAAATCCAAACAGTTGATCCGAACCGTTCAACATGATCACCATATTAAAATGTACTTGGAGATCAAATTTTACATTTTTTTGAATTTTTTTACTATTTATTAAGATGGTTACAAAATCACTGTTTTTCAATGGTCTGAAAACAACGATTTTTGTAACCATCTTAATAAATAGCAAAAAATTCAAAAAAATGTAAAATTTGATCTCCAAGCACATTTTAATATATCCATCATGTTGAACGGTTTGAATCGACTATTTGGACTTTGAAAATGGTAGGTGTCAAAGTGTGTCACCAAAAAAGGTGTAATCGGATCCCTCCTCATATTATATATATTAATGAGCAATGAATATTAATTCTCTAATTATTGTTGATAGTTGTGTTACACTTAATTAACTATTACAATATGTAAATAAATTTTCAACAAATCCAAATAAAATTTAGACCTTTAAAACACACACACACACACACACACACACACACAGATATATATATATATATATATATATATAGAGAATGGCTAAGCTCAAAACGTTTGTTCCTGGGCTCAGGAACAAACGGGTCGGTTCAACAATTTCCGAAGTTCAAACAACAAATCCAAACCGTTAGATGTTCAATCTATATTAAAATGTGCTTGGAGACCAAATTTTACATTTTTTGGAATTTTTTTACTATTTATTAAGCTGGTTTGAAAATCGCTGTTTTCTAATGGCGCAAAATTTTAATAAAAACAGCGATTTTCAAACCAGCTTAATAAATAGTAAAAAAATTCCAAAAAATGTAAAATTTGGTCTCCAAGCACATTTTAATATAGATTGAACATCTAACGGTTTGGATTTGTTGTTTGAACTTCGGACATTGGAGAACCGACCCGTTTGTTCCTGAGCCCAGGAACAAACGTTTTGAGCTTAGCCATTCTCTATATATATATATATATATATATATATATATATATAGTGCTGGGCTTAGCTACTTCATGGAGTTAAAACGACTTGGTGCTCCACGCCTCATTATTTCATTTTGAAAATCCAAACGACCGATCCGAACCGCTCAAGTTGTTCTCCATATTGATATGTGCTTGGAGACCAAATTTTACATTTTTTGGAATTTTTTTACTATTTATTAAGCCACTTTGAAAATCACTAATCCGGCGGTCCAGAAATTTTTACTGTTTTTTACTGTTCATAAGGATTTTCATATTTTCAAAGTGGCTTAATAAATAGTAAAAAAATTCCAAAAAATGTAAAATTTGGTCTCCAAGTACATTTCAATATGAAGAACATGTTGGAAGGTTCGAATCGACTATTTGAACTTTGAAAATGAAGATATGGCGTGAAGTACAAAGTCGTTTTACTTCATGAAGTAGCTAAGTCCATCTCTATATATATATATATAGAGATGAGCTATGCTACTCCATAGAGTAAAACGCGTTGGTACTCCACGCCGTATTTTCATTTTGAAAGTCCAAACGACCGATCCGAACCGCTCAACTTTTAATCCATATTGAAATGTACTTGGAGACCAAATTTTACATTTTTTTGAATTTTTTTACTATTTATTAAGTCACTTTGAAAATCTGAAAATCCGAGTGAACAGTAAAAAACAGTAAATTTTCTGGACTGCCGGATCAGTGATTTTCAAAGTGGCTTAATAAATAGTAAAAAAATTCCAAAAAATGTAAAATTTGGTCTCCAAGCACATATTAATATGGAGAACAAGATGAACGGTTCGGATCGGTCGTTTGGATTTTCAAAATAAAAATATAGCGGCGTGGAGCACCAACGCGTTTTACTCCATGGAGTAGCATAGCTCATCTCTATATATATATATATATATATATATATATATATATATTTGTGAAATGAATGTGTTTTAATGTATTATTTAGTAAATATACACTTTTTTTATTATAGAGCATTACTCGTTATTTATCCGCTACCGTTTCGTTATCCGAAAAATTGAAATATATCCTGTCTTTGTTCGAGAAGCATTAGAAGGTTGGGAAGATCATTGATGAACCGCATGCACCAGTTGGAAAAACAGGACAATTTATCAACGTTGTGCCAGAATGGTCGACACAAATGTAGACCTCATGCAATTGGTAGCGACCCGATGCATCCTTGTTGCACTTGATCCACGGTGTGTGACCAATACATGACGTGATCGCACTCTTAATTTTAGTTAAAGTATAAGATCCACCGTTCGGCAAAATACCTGTCAAATACATGTCAAGAAGTTAACAATTTTGTTATTGTCAAAAGGATGTGTGCAATTTTGGTTTTTAATTCTTTGAAATAGACTAACATGTGAAGAAATTTTTTTTTCCAAATGAAAAGATAAGTTTTTTATTACTTGCAGATTTGAGGCATGAAAGAACATTAGTTGTGCTCTTGAGACTAAGTGACTCTTCGAAATAAGAGTGCTCATCCAGCACAGTTTCAGAGCATGTGCCGTGCTTCTCCCACTCGTGCTCCCAAAATGGAGTGCTATCGCCGCTCGGGCATGCAAGTGACGCCCAATTTGTTCGTAGGCTGCTAACTAAATCCTGGATCTGCAAATAAATTACTATTATATTCAGTGTTCTCTTTGATGATCTTGTTGTTTTGAAATAATAAATTATTTGTTACTGCATAAAGTAAGTTGAAAGCTAATTTGATCTGTTATAGCTTGTTCGTTGGTGCTGAAAATGAAATAGTTCATTTGTTTGCTCATTTGCTGAAAATTCAAAATGTAAATTCAACTTGGTATATAAATGTACTAAATATCCGAGATCAGTTACCTTGGATACATCAAAGGATTGTTCGGATCGCAGTAAGCCGGGTAGGAGCCGTTGTTATAATTCGGCCAAAGTCCATGAATACCAAAGTCAGCTGGTGGTTTTCCATAAGTTGGATAACAATAACCGGAGCTTGTGGCACAATAAGATCCAGGCCACTTTTCAGTCAAAAAATGATCAAAACAATATTAATTTAGTCCCTCATAAATTATAAGTAGTGACCAAGCATTAAGTCACATGATTTGCATTTTTCCGTCTACCAGTACAAATCATTTAGCTCGGCTGGTACTGCCCCAATTATATATCCAACATTCCACAGTACATACAAAATACTTGTTATTTTTCTGGAGTACACAGAATATGTCAATAATCAACATTCATTTTCTTTTGTTAAAGCAAATCCTACTAATCCACCAGCTTCCATTGTTTCTGAAGGCTCATACGTCGTAAGCCATAGCTGGTCCAATTACATAAAATATAATAAAAACAGAGAGGAAGCCCATACCTAGGCGATGCATCCTTGCACTATATATGCTTCTAAACAATACTAATTAAAGGAATATATGGAGAAACACATTAATAAATTTAACCTGTTGAACGAAGTAGAAGAAATCATACGCATATCCTTGTGCACTCAACACTAATGCTGAGAAGCAAAGAACTGCAAAAAGAGCAATCGCCATGATCTTCATGCTTAATCTTTCTTTGTATGTAACCTATTGATGCTGATGGAGGTGCCCATACATATATTTATAGGCACCTTACTGGAACAAGTTGGATCAGCATATGATACGGAATAAAATATATTCCTTATGTATAAACTTACAAATTTAATTATTAAAATCGAAATCATTTGTTGTTAAAAGTTCATTGCGTTAATTAAATACTACTTATAAGAATATATTTTCGTGTATTACGAGAATATCTAGATGGTCTTCAACATTGACATCTTAAATATTTATTTGTTAGGTCGAAAATGTATAGCGTATTGACATATACCATTATATGAACCTAGGTGGATTTTTTTTGACAACTTGTATATTTCTTTTCTTTGTCTTTGTCTTGACCAAGGGAACAAAGAATAAAAAATTCCATATTTAATTGAAAACTAACTAGGGCTCCAACGTTTTGAAATCTGAATATTATACCATGTAATTCCAAGTATATTTTTTTTTCAATTGAAGTAGTTATGCATGTTTCCGAAGAAAACTATACAAAATTTTAAGTTACATACCATGCAGTACTGATCACAAGTCTGACTGAAAAAAAAAGTTTCATCTTCATTTCATTCCATTAGTTGTAGGAATTGTAGGTGTTTCGAATAGTTAATTATAATATGTGATTCAAATTAGATATCAATGAATTGACCTTTAATTAACTCACCCCGGATAATTGCAAGTTATGTTTGGTGATTTTTTTTTTTAAATAATAGTCAAAGTAGTATTCATTTATGTACAATCATGAATTAAATATCTGCTCTGATTTTTAAGTAGGCAACCATGTTTAAGTGTTGATCACTCAAAAGAGAGCGATGTTACATTTTAAAATTTATGAACTCATAAATGTTATTGGTTCGGATCGCAAGCGCACAATCCTATCAACTAGTATAATCAAGGTCGATCCTCAGGGAATATTGGTCTACAGTCTTTCGAAAGGCTACACAAAATCTGAAAATTAAGAGTTGAAGTTGTGATCAATGTAAATTTGACAACAATTAAAAGTAATTAAAATAAAGATAGAGATGAGAATTTCTAGGGTTTCGGCACACCATTATTACTCAATCCTCTTTGATAATCTACTTCTACCGGGTCTGATTTCCTATTGTTGTTTATGGAAGACGCTACATAGGACATTGCGAGTCACTTATGCAAATGACGGGACTTTTCATCGAGATACTACATAGGACACTGCGAGTTATCTTACGCAAATGACAGATATCTAAATACATAAGTTACTACATAGGACACTACGATTGATCTTACGTAAATGACAGAACTTAGTTTGTATTTTGTGGTTCTGATTTATGGTTTTTCCGCGAAGGTTTTTTCAAATAAATCTAATGGCTTCCAACAAAGCTAACTCGTCCATTATAGTTTTTCTTACCATTAAAGCACTGTCACTACCCTAACGGATTAAACTAGATCATCCGAAATCATGTGAAAGGAGAATAAATTGCAAAAGCATTTCAATCAACAACAAGAAATCATAATCAACATAAAATATATAATCAAGCATCATGAGTAAACAAGGTTTACTGCTTAGCCCCGAAGAAAAGAACTTAGCCGCGGAACGGCATAATTACAACACTCCTCTCTTTCTCATTCTAACCCTAATTACCAAAATTACAAAGATAACTTCTTCTGTCCAAGGGGCTTTATATAGGAGTGAGGGGGACGTTTGGAGATGAGTGGAGGCCAAGAAACGTGAACTGGATACAGCTGTGGCAGTTATTCCCCAAAAGGCACCTCTGGTTACGGACCGTATTGGTTGATACGGTTCGTATTCACACCATGTCGTTGAGGGGTTTAATGTGTATCAAGACATCTTCTCGCCCGTATTCGGCTAGGTCCGTATCAACCAGTACGGACCGTAACAGTGACTTAGTCGATCAGCGTCGCTTCTCCGATTGACCTGATTCTTGCTCCATTTGATGTGAAATAGTCCCAAAGCATGTTTCCTGCAATAAAACATAAAGAAGGGTGACAGTAGCCTTTTTATCTAATTAATTAAACATAAGTGTGATATAATATGCAAAACCTAAGCCAAAACCCTACGCAATTAATCATCATTTTGACTCTGATCACGCCTCCCAACTTGAATTGTTGCTTGTCCTCAAGTAGCGATATCCCAGCTAGTCAAAGGTCCGGTCTAAGTTAAACCATACAATCTCAAGGACTTGCTTTAAATTAAACTAGAACTCGGCTTGGTACAATTGTCATGACATTAAAATTTAGAACTTCAAAAATATTCATAACCTCTCTCTTGAACAATTTATTCACCCCATGATTGACCTCATTGTGCATTCCTTAGAAAAATTATTATCGAACAATTCACTTCACAAATATCCCTAAATTTGAGAGTATTAATTTCCCCTTTGATTATAAACGGATCCCTTCCAATCAATAGGAATTCTAATGATATGAATTTTGATTTTCCTTCCTAATTGATTGGAGCAAAGTATGACAACTAAGTGTGTTGGTACTTGTGACGATTTTTGAAAAATTAAATATGCACAAAATTAAAATTTGGGAGGTTTTGTCGAGCCTATTGGTAACAGTCTTGTATAGGCCCCATACTCTTTTATCCTCCATCTTTTATTCTATTTCTTTTCTTTTTCTGAATTTTTCTATTTTTTTGGATTTTTCTCATTTCTGATTTTTTTGTATTTTTCTGTTTTTCTGAAAATTAAAAATTTGTACAAGTAAATATTTTTGTGTCACAAGTAACATGATTACACACAATTCCAAGTATTCATTCATACAAGGAATTATTGCATAGTTTCGCTAGGGGTCTATCTATAATAAATGGTATTCTAGAACACTCTCAGACTTAAAGGACTTTGCATAAATAAATTACTCAACAGTAAAAAATTGAGGTTTGCGATTTTTGGTCAACATTCATGGTTAGCAATTAATTGTTCAGTTTTGAGGTCACTAATTACTTTAAAAATTCCGAATTTTGTATCATGGCCAATTGTCTAAACCCTAGCCTAACTCAATTCAAGATAATTCCTTATTTGATTAATCTACTCCTACGGAAATTAAAATGCAAGCTAGCTAAAAAGCTCAACTAATCATTCTAGGATTTTTGGTAAAGCCTCCAACCCTAGTCAAAAATTGAGTAAAACTACTAGCATCTAAAAGAAAATAAAAATGCAAAAAATTGAGTCAAATTACCTCCTACCCTACGAATAAAATTGAGCATTGTCCCCAATGCTCGAGAGATAAAAATAAAGGAAGTATAAAGTAAAAAGACCGAGGGAAAGAAACAACTCACTACACCTCAATCCTGAGGTGGTGGAGGTGGTGGCGGATGATGGATCTCCTCGAAGAATGGTGGGTCGAAGAGTCCAAAGGGTGGTGGCTGGTAGGGTAGCTCGATAGTGAGAGCATGCTGGTAGTACTGCTGTGCCATGTAGCGGGTCTACTGTGCCTCCCGCCTGTTGTTGTTAACATGCTCGCGTAGCCTGTCTATGCCATGACGGACCTCGCCTACAGAGTTGTCGCATCGTGTCACACTGCTGGCTAAGTCGGTCGTAAGAAGACCTGGAATCAATGGAGAACTTCTTGATGTTTGTGTTCATCCATTGTACGGCCTTGAGAAAGTCACCGTATCCACCCTGAGGGGCATCAGATGTGCCCGCCTCTCGTTGTGCTGCTGTTGCTGCTGCACCAAATGCTTCTTATCGGGGCCCTTTCATTTTCTGCCGCCATTTCTTGCATGTATGTTGACGGCTTTTGCGGCTAGGGCCCTCTTTTCTTCTTCATTTTCAGCCTCAATGGCCTCGAAATCAACCCATGATCTTCCTCCTGAGCGCCCTCTCTTCCTATAGGGACCCGCTTGCTTCCATGTGTTTTTGCGGTTGACCGAGAAGTTTCGCCTTTCCACGTGTGATGTTTGAGGAGATCTCTTGCCAATTTAGGAATTTGTCTTCCATGTTTTTGCTGCGGTTTGTTAAGGATTCGATCTTTTGCGTGATTTTAGCGTTCATCTTGTCTTGCTTCTCGAAGAATCTCTCCATTAGTGATATGATGTCAGGTTGCTGTGGTTGGTTGTACTGCCTCGGTTGGTAATTCGATTGGGAATTGTCGTATCTTGGTTGGTAATTGGGTTGTGGTTGGTAGTTCTGTTGAGGTGCAACGGGTCTTTGGTTGTTTGCGTATGAGAGATTTGGTTAGTTTCGATTGTTCGGATGGTACGAATTGTAGGCGGGCTGAGGTCGAAAACTGTTGTCAATGGTGTTTACTTGCTATGTTTCTTCCTCAGTTCCGTCACATTCGTACATTCATTCATCTCATGCGCTCCTCCACAATAGCCACATGTTGTCGCGGACATTGACTACTGCTACCGTTCGTTGCTTGGTCTGCTTATTAAGTGCTAGTTGCAATGCATCAATTTTTACGCTTAGCATGGCTATTTCATCAACTCTGTGCATGCCAGGTGTTGGGGTTGACTTCTTGCGCTCAGGGGATCCAGTAGTGTTGATTGATCGCAACTCTTCAATTAGGTTGTAAACCTCGTCAAGTTCCTTCTTGCGCTCAAGTTAGACCATTATAAAAAGTTTGAACAATCAGCCCATCTTTCTAGACCATGATGTGGACAACACCCTTACATATCCTTATATCTATCCCTGCCTCACATAATGATTCACCATCTTTTTGTTCAAAAATTAGTAATTACATTTCTGAATCTTGAAGTTTTAGATGGTGGCAAATATTTTGCAATAAACACATTAAACAATTGGTCCCAAATTTGAATGGAATTGGCCGGTAAGGAAAACAACCATGCTCTTGCTTTATCTTTTAATGAAAATTGAAATAGCCTTAGCCTGATTGCTTTCATCGGTAACTCCGTTGATCTTTATCGCCTCGCATATCCCAAGGAAAGATAAGTGAAGATGTGGATCTTCGCTTGGAAATCTTCCAATTGTTTGTTGTGAAACCATATTAATGAGAGCAGGTTTGATCTCAAAATTACGGTTCGTAACTGTCGGTGGGTTTATGCTTGAGTTAGGATCATTCGCGCGCGGTACGCAATAGTCTCGTAGAAGTCTGGGTCTCGCTGCATTCTGAACTCCATTATCACCATTGCCTTCTTGTCTGTTTTGATTGTTGAATGGTGGATTGTTGTGAATCGGTTCGTTCGGTGGGTTATCCATGTTGACTGAATCTGAGTCTTCTTCGCTTTCAGAGTAAATTGAGGAAGGACAATGGTTAGTCCTTATCGGTGATGGGGAAGCGAATGTTCTATCCTACTTGCAATCTTCAGGGATCTCCGTAAGGATGATTCGGCTAGCATGCAGTATCCTAAGAAACAAAAGAAAAGAAAATATGAAAATTAAACTAAAAACTGAAAAATAAAATAAAAATAAAAATAAAAATAAAAACGAAATTGAAAATAAAATTGAAAAGAAGAAAATAAAAATGCAGAAAATTAAAAATCTAGACGTCTCTAATTGATTGGATTCAATGGTCAAAGCAAGGTCGTCTTGCGAGACCTTGCACAATAAATCGTTTATCCCTGGCAATGGCGCCAAAAAAGTTGATCACTAAAAAAAGAGCGATGTTATCTTTTAAAATTATATACTCGGAAATGCTATCGGTTCGGATCACAAGCGCACAATCCTATCGAGTAGTATAATCGAGGTCGATCCACAGGGAATATTGGTCTACAGTCTTGAGCTATCAAATCACAATCTTTCGAAAGGCTAGACAAAATCTAAAAATTGAGAGTTGAAGTTATGATCAATGTAAATTTGGCAACAATTAAAAGTAATTAAAATAAAGATAGAGATGAGAATTCCTAGGATCTTGGCACACCCATGGCTACTAAATCCTCTTGATATTCTACTTCTGTCGGGTCTGATTTTCTGTTGTTGTGTATGGAAGACCACTACCTAGGACACTGCGAGTCACTTACGCAAATGACGGGACTTCCATCGAGATACTACATAGGACACTACGAGTTATCTTACGCAAATTACAGATCTCTAAATACACAAGTTACTACATAGGACACTGCGATTTATCTTACGCAAATAACATAACTTGATTTGTGTTTTGTGGTTCTGATTTATGATTTTCCCGTGAAAGTTTTTTTCACATAAATCTAATGGCTTCCAACGAGGCTAACTCATCCATCATAGTTTTTCTTACCATTAAAGCACTGTCACTACCCTAACGGATTAAACTAGATCATCGAAATTGGGTGAAGGGAAAATAAATTGCAAAGCATTTCAACCAACAAAAAAAAAATCATAATCAACAGAAAATATATATATCAAAGTATCATGAGTTACAAGGTTTACTGCTTAGCCGCTAAGAAAAGAACTT
This sequence comes from Carex kokanica, assembly GCA_025461125.1. Classification (NCBI taxonomy): domain Eukaryota; kingdom Viridiplantae; phylum Streptophyta; class Magnoliopsida; order Poales; family Cyperaceae; genus Carex; species Carex kokanica. The sequence continues at coordinate 87,964 of JAJGRX010000868.1, forward strand.
AGCCGCGGAACGGCATCATTACAACACTCCTCTTTTTCTCACTTAATCAAATCTAACCCTAATTACCAAAATTACAAAGATAACTTCTTCTTATGTTCAGGGGGCTTTATATAGGAGTGAGGGGACGTCTGGACATGAGTAGAGGCCAAGAAACGTGATCTGCATACAGCTGTGGCAGTTATTCTCCAAAAGGCACCTCTGGTTACGGACTGTATTGGCTGATACGGTCCGTATCCACACCATGTCGTTGAGGGGTTTAATGCGTATCACGCCATTGTAGGGTTTTGAGGCTACCCAAAGCCATTAGGCTTAAGCTGCGGAAATACCGTAAAACAAAATTTTTACTTTTAACTCAAGCCAAAAGGATTAAAGTGGTATGCCGGATAATCTACCGAGAGTTACATACATGTTCAATCTTTTTCTTAGATTAAAAGCCGTAAGTAAAACTTTACTCATTCAGATCATAGATTAAGTAGTATGTCGGATAATAACCGAGAGTTACATACCAGATTAATCCTGTATAGACCCAAAGTAGTAAAACCGTATTTACTTGTATTTTAATCAGTTTATAGATCTACTCCTTTGATTAATTTCTAAAACTTTAATCTACTTACCAATTAAATAGATTAATATAACATGTTTATACCTTGTTTCCAAATCTCAGTTGGAAAGCAGACCGAGCGGTGAAGAGCTACACCTGGAAATGATTCGCCTCGGAGTATCAGACGTCTGATACCTCTATTGGTTATCCACCAGGACCTAACCAGAGAGCGGTTATTTCTTTTGCCAGAAATACTATAAATCGCAGATTTTATACAAAAACACTATTCACCGAGAAAAGGACAAAATAATATATTTACGACCCGCAGTTATTCAAATAGAAATACCACGACTTTCGCAAAATATATTATTTCCAGATCTCGTAAAAAAACACAATCGAGAAAGAGAGAAAATAGATTTATCGATTCGATCAGACAGATCGATACGATACCAGTGAATTAGTAATTTTCTCTCTACCCCCTACCCCTCTATTTATAGGCCTAAAATGGACATGAAATGACCATTTTGCCCTTGGTCAAGTTTGGTATTTACCAAAATGCCATTGTCAAATTCAATTTGACTTTGTCAAGATTGGTATTACCAAAATGTCATTTAGCCAAAAAAGTAAATATTAATTCATAATTAATATTCTCATCCATATAATACACACACACACACACACACACACACACAATTATTCTGAATAATTATATTTCTTGCGTTTGCGGTTGCAATTAAATTTATACGACGTGTCATACACGTTTATAAATTTAATTCGGTTTAAGCATGTCATCTCTATGACATATATTTTATTCTTAATTATAACACTTTATAATAATTATAAAATTTCTCTTATTACTTTCCTATTGGTGTGACCCTATAGGATCTGTGTTATGTTGGTAAATAGAATTAGAACTGTTCTAACTTCTATAATCATAGGAGGCATTTGACATCTGCATTATGACCATCCAATTACACAGATGATGCTGTACTGTACAATACCACGATCCAGTAAACTATTTACTCGTGTTAATTCTTTTGTCTCATAGTTATCAGATCAGTTTCAAGATAGGTGTGTGTCATCATTGCAAACTTGATCTTTTATTGATCTTGAACAGATTACCTAATATAATTACTCTTGTAATTATACCGCATGCAGATAATCTTATTCTATCAAGGGGCTCAGTGATACTATAACTCGTATAGAGATACGAGGGACGATAGTACTTTTAGTAAACCATCACTACCTCAGCTAAGCTATGTATACCGAAAAGCTACCGTTATAACTGCGTTTTACTAACAGCGTTAGGTAACAGTCACACATACACATCTCTTAGTAGGAAAGATGAATACCTCATACTTTAGAACTAAACACTGAATGAAAACATTAATGACACGAACACAATTACATTTAATGTTTCATTCGGGGTCTGTCAAATACCATGTTCCTGGAACATGTATCTATGTGATTAAAATGACATCTATTGTCAATGGTTTGTAAAACTTAACCATCTTTTAATCCACATGCTAACCTTGTAACGGTAAATTAGTGTTCCTGCTAAATACCTTGGTTAGTGACTTTTTAAGAATATATATCATCTATCTTATGAAGTTTCACAATTCCAGTTAATGACTCTAGTCAGAAAAAGGAATGATTAATAAATGCAATAATATTCAATGTAACAAAATGACAGTTTATTAATCACTCAATTCATGAACAAAGCTTTATGATAATTTATCGTATTATTGACTTCTAGATTATTACAAACTAACAGCCATC